>JACEGR010003888.1:0-96485 GCA_014170235.1 Listronotus bonariensis | reverse complement strand
ACTGTCAAGGTAAACAGGCTTAAAAAACAGGGTGGTCTTGGAGTGTCCTTTTACTATGCTAAGTTTACATTATTTACTTCAGCAAATAAAAAAAAAAAAAAGTTTTATTAATTTGTTAAAACGTATATATTTCCAAACCGAATTTACTATTACTAGCTGCAAATCGTAAAACTGTATATATTTAGGTACTGCTTATACAGGGTGGCGTACAACAAACTCCTCAATATCCAGTACAAAAAGTGTATTATATTTCAAAATAAATTTTTACAGAAATATGCCAAAAATATGCAGGTTCTTTGAAAGAAACATGTAAAAATATAAAGAATTATACAGGGTGCTTAAAAAAATCCAAATCAAACTCGTGTTTTATTAATGAGACACCCTGTATATTAGTTTATATCTGGCTTGGAAAATTAAAAATAAAATAGGTTTCATAAGAGACATTTATACCAAAAAATATGGGGTATTTTTAAAAATTCGTGACAAAAAAAGTTTAATATAATCTACCCTTTTTACCGTGGACTTTGTATATTAGGTTATATTGATAAAATAAAAACTGCTTTATACAAAGTGTTCAGAAACTATCATTTATTAATCGCTACCTTTAGATGCAAATTATTTCCCTAGTTTATACAGGGCATCCTGTATATCGGTCAAGTTTAAAAAATAATCAAATCTAACAGTTTTTTTTGTTATAATAAAGTGTAATTTTTTAACGTTGTGCATTCTAGACAACTTAATAATAATTTTATATGATGCCACTGCCAAAAGAAGTAGGTATTCTATGTACATTTTTTTTTATATATATATTTTACTATTTAAAATATCCCTTAAAGGAATTTATTAACAAATGTTTTGGAAAAGCTTTAGTAGGATAGAAAATAAATTAAACTCATCGGAAGTACTCAATATATCAACTTAACAAATATCCAACTTTGAGGCCCCATAACTTTAAAACTAGGGACGATAGCACATTGTGTCCATAAGAACATTTAATAAGGAAGTCGAGATCTACAGCATATCAAATTTTTAAAAATTAACCAAAAGCCAGTTTCAATAAGAATTGGGCGGCGTCCTTTCCCTAATTTCGTATTTCCCCATCCAAAAAAACATGGGGAAAATTTTAAAAACACCTAATTTGAAAAAAATTGTTAGTTTAAATGGTAATAGTATGTAATTTAGTTTTTTTATAATTATCATATAGTAATTTATTAAATAATATTAAAAATAATTTTTAAAAGAAAATTTCGTTATATAAATTTGTGGTAGCACATTTTCAGCACCTGTTAGAGACACACTATAAATATAGTACCTACGTAAAAATATCAGCATTTTACAAATTTCGAGCGGACACTGTATTAAAATTAAATTTGATTTTATTAAATTAAAATCATTGTTTTACCGAAATCAAAAAAAACTTATTTTGTTTAATGCAATAAAATCCAAAATTTATTGTAATTGAAAAACCATTATTCTATTATATGACACGACATGAAGTCACTCACCAATTATAAAGAAAATACCGTTTTTAAATCTGCTCTATTTTTATTTTTTTTAAATTATTACAAAATTAAAATAAACCTATACTTTTTAAATGCTTTATTTAAATTAAATTACCTTATACATTAACTATAAGTACAAAAATCACTTTACAAAAAAATCTTAGAGATAATGAGCAATTATTCAATCAATACAAGCTTAATTAAATAACGTTTATACAAAAGCATGTTTAAAAAATATATAAATACCAATGACATTTTACAAACACTGTCCCTTTTAGCGGAAGCAACGTAAAGAGAAAACGCACTCCAAAATTGTCTCTACGCCAAAAGTGGACAGTTTTAAAGAGTAGTAATTTAGAGACTAACCACGTTTAAATTATTTTCTGTATTAAACAAGGTTAACCTTTAAATAAAGATATTAATTAAAATTATAGTCGATTTAAAGCTAATTATTTAAAGCATCACAAAAAAATGTTTATATGAAAAATATTTTAAAAACAAGGGCCAGGGTACAAGTCAAGTGGTTCTAATAATTAAATTGTAGTATCGTAGTACTTTAGTTTCCTTTTAAAAGATCCTAAGCACTTTAAGGATACCAACATTTAAAAAGAAACATGTTTTTTAAAGCTTCTTTGGAAAACGACAGGTAATAAAAAATATATTTTGTAGTTAGAAACTATAACTTTTTTACTTTTCAAGACGGAAAAATAAAAATTGATCGAAATTTGACATAAAAATGCATTGGCTATAATCTATTCACTGGTATTCTCTTGCTTTTGGTTTAACTGAAAATGACTGATACTATTTCATTTTAAATTAATAAATACAGTAAGAGCTATAACTTTTAACTATTTGGAAAACTTTATTATTTTTGATTTTATAATAAATATCATCTTGATAAAAAACTCTGGTCAAATCTCAAGTAAATCATAGCGTATACGAGGTAGATGCAAATTAAAAAATGTGACATGGGATGAAAAGTACATTTATTTTTAAACTTAAAGGAAAATATAATTTAAACAACTTGTAAAGAATCAAAAGTTCTGTCATATTTTCTAGCAGAACCTCCTATTAATATTTTTTACTTACTTCGTATAAAGACTAGATTGAACTAAATTAACTGTCGTAAATATTCCTTATTGCCCTTAAATTTGAAAAAATGTCAAGGCTCTGTTATTTTTAAAACATTTAAGTACAGTTAGATCCCTTCAAAATACAAACGTACATTTTTGATTTTTTGGTTCAAAAAATGAAAAACCCCTTTAGATTAATGTTCCAGATCGTTATTGCCTTATATAAAAAAAACGTCTTAACTTTTCCGAAATATATATGTATTTTTAAAATTTTCTATTACAATGTTAAAAAAATCTTATGAAAATTATGGCAATAATAAAAGGGTAAAAAATTATTTTAGTATTAATCTAAACACACAACAAAAACATAAAAATAAATTTAAAAATGTGCAAAATTAATGCATTTTCTATAAGACAAAATGATGTAAAATATTATTTTAATAATTTTTAAAATTTTAGCATTATTAAACAAAAAGCGATCTAAATCTACTTAAATGCTTTAAGAATAACTAAGCTTTTAAATTTTTTAAATGTTAGGGCAATAAGGATTAGTTTCAACGGTAAATTTAGTTTGAGCTAATCTCTATACGGGGTAACTTGAAACAAATTTTTTTGTCAATTTTTTAATAGAAGGTTCTGCTTCTGAAAAATATCATAGTTTTTATTTCTAAACAAGTTTTTCAAAAATAATATTTCAGTCTAAGTTCAAAAATAAAGCTAATTTTCCCTTACATCATGTTATACGCTATGATTTATTTAAATTTTAATCAATGTTTTGTAAGTTTCGGTGTCGGTATGCAGATATTCACAATAGTATCAACAATAATAAAAAAATAAAAATAAAAAATTTAGATGGTTTAACTATGTTTTAACATTTATGGCGGTCACTATATAACAATCCCAATATAATGACATCTTACATGTCACTTTTTGACAATCCAACTTTTGTCATTTTAATCTAGAGTACCTGTTTTAAGTTAATTACCGTGGAAAAATAAATTAATTTTTTCGGGAAAAGTAAAAATTTACATAATTCCTTGTATGGTCATCAGTCCGTTTTTTCAAATTAAACAATGGTTGCTTGTTAGCATAGCTCTACAGTTAACCATGGCGGTAGTGCCACCACAGATGCTATATAAATATCTTAGACCTTTATATCTTATATAAGACAAATACTCCGTTCACAACCAATGGAGAGAACCTTAATTAAATTGTTGGCTTTTCTGCGAAATTAGTTTAAAATTATTTTAGTTTAGTAAATTGGTATAAAACAACCAACATACATTTAAACAATAAATTAGAAATGGTGTTTGTTTTTGTTTTGCCAACCCTTGTAGAAAATAATGCTTGTTCACTTTAAATCGACGAGTGTAGTACACTTCTTATTTCAAATTTCTTTTTTCGCAAAAAGAAAAAATAAAATATAAAGTCATTTAAAGTAGTAACTATTTTCGGATTTTAAAAAGAACAGCTTAAAATTAACTAGGGCAAAATATATATATCTGCAAGAATTTTGACAGGAACTAAAAAGTAATCAGTACAGTGGTTTCGTGGCACTTTTCAAGACTTTGTATCATAAAGCTAAAAATTTCATTAAGGCGTCATAAATAAGTCTGGGATTGATAGTACCATCTGCGGTATACCGAACACCCCTTAAAGAACCATCATCGTGACTAACTACTCCATATTCTCCCACTATGAACCCATCCGGTGTTCTTTCCTCGACTCTATATTTTCTATAATTTCGTCCTTCGACCACATAACCAACTTTTTGTCCTTATCTTGATCACTTTTAGTTTCTTTGGTAGTATCCACTTGTGTTTCTTGGACTCCATGGGCTCTACCGTTTGTGACTACACTTACTGCTTCATCAACTTCGTAATTTTGTTCTGATCTACCGTAGACCGTAGGAAGTTGCTGAGCTATTGGCATGGGACTATAAGGCTTTTCCCAAGATTTTTCGGTAGTTTCACTTTTAACGGTGGAACTATGTGGCGGATAGTTATTCCAAGTGGTAGTACTAGGAGAGGTTGTACTAGATACAATTTTAGTTTCCTCTTTGTTTTCCTTTATTTTTTCTTCGGGAAAATTATATGAATTTCTATATCCCGTACCAGTTTCATAATTTCGTTCCTTTCTTTCGTGACTTCCAGATGGATTTTCGTTTGTTGGTGATATTGCTTGTATTATTGTGCTATATGAAACCGATCGGGGTCGCCCAAGTTCTTTGGATTGTTGTGATAAATAAAACTATGATGAAATGGCGGAAGGTTGTCCTTGTTTTGGCCGTTAGTAAATCCAGTTGGATTAAACGATATATGCTGAGATGTGGGAAGATTTTGAACAGTAGCTTGAAGGTTTTGCTCTCTTTCTTGGCTAGCGTCCTCGCTTTCATTCACAGTTGTGATTGGAGCTGGTTCTTCTACATTCAGTTCACTTTTACTGGATTTAGCTACTATACTTGGATGTTCTTCGGATAATAAGAAATGTGGATTTTGAGTAGTTGACTTACTTAAACTATTTTCTGTATCCCGATTATCTTTATTTATTTGACTACCTACAGATGAAGACACATGAACAGCTATTATTACGCCGTCATTATTATTAGATTCACTGGTATTTAAAGTATTTAATTGTCTATCTGTACTCTGCGGTACTTCGTAATAATAATTTCTTGCTTGTCTGGAAGTTCTTATATAAGGTTCGGTAATTGTCGTATCTTGCAAAAAATCTACAGATTCTTCAGTAGCAGTTGTCGTTTCTTTTCTGGCTCTGCGTAATGATGACTCCAGAAATACTGAAAGAAAGTCATTTCCTGCTAGAATGTCTTCATAGTCAGCTCCGCGCTCCCGCCTTATCGGCAGGCCGTCGGCAACCATTTGTTTTCCGCACATAATCTGTAAAGAAAAAAATGTTAACAAATAACACAATACTCGATTCTAGTTTAGTAAATAAGGATTGAATTTAACAATTTATTACTGTGTACATTTAAAGTGTTACCTAATTGGAACTATAGATATGTTTTTTTGCTAATGACAACCAAATTACTACCCAGTATTTTATTTTTTAGCCTTAACATATACAGTGTGTCCCAGGATAGGTGTTATAAGAGGACAAATGGACCAACAATTTTTGAATTTTTAAACGAAATTTTGGGAAAACTGATCGCATGATCCAAAACTAATAAATATTTTTTTACTTCAATTAGTATATAGAATTGAATTTTATGTCAAAATTTAAAGTTGAGAGTGTCAATTTTTTACATACATTTAAGAGGGAGCAAATTTAAAAGAAAATTAGATTATTTTAATTCGTTTTTTTTTAATAGGCAATTTTTACCGTAATAAACACTTATTCTTAGAATTTAAATAACCATAGTTTCGAAACTAATAAGGATACATATGTATATAAAGTGTAGTGTTTTTTAAACTTTTTAAAATATCTTTCTAGTGGTGCGTTCCATTTAAAAAAAATCATACTTTCTTTTGTACCTTGAATATCTTAACAGATAATAAAATTCTGACTACTAATTTAGAAACTCCAGAATCAACCCAAAAATCAATATTTTTATTTTTTTTGTTCGATAAAAAATAAACAACTATTTATAACTTGACACCACAATAATCAAAAATGAGGTTTAAATGCCAATAATTGCTCACCTCTGTGCAAAAATCTTTAAAATACCTATATTTTTTAATATTTGCGATTTTTTTTAATAGACAATTTTATTGCAAAACCAAGTGTCTGACAAATTGTGGCGAGCGTGGGGCAGAGGCTAACGTGCCAGCCTCTCACCGCAGCGATCTGGGTTCGAATCTCGGAATCGGACATCGGATTTTTAATTGCTCGCCACCTCACAGTTGGCAATGGCAAACCACGATGTAGTATTCTGCCACTCTTAGGTAGTAGTTATAAAGAAAAATAACGTCCGTGGTAGCACTTCCGCGTTGTCTAAAAGGTGCTGTGAAATGCAACTGCACGTTTTAGTGCTTGGATAACGTTGACGGAACTCAAAAATGGGTTAAACATCCAATAACCCGGCACTCACGGTACACTGGTATTCAGGCATAAGCCTTCGTGGGATGTCATAAAGATAAAGTAAAAAAAATACACGATATAATCTGGCCTTGCTATTAATATATTTTAATTAATAATAAACTCTTATCATGAAAGTAACCATATATTAAAGCAGAAAAGGTTAAAATACCGCAATACTATAATGTCTTTAGAGACTCCAGCAAAATTTTGTTTTTGCAGATACTTACGGTCGTATTCACCAAGCTGTCACTAACCTTATCGGACTGATAACAGCTAAAGCCAATACCAAAAAGCATTGGCATTTGCTGTATTCCTTTATGCTCCAGAACCGCCCTGAACGACACCATAAGTGTTCCTTTAACAATTTTTTGAAATTTTTTCATTTTGTAGAACCGTTCTTGACACTATTGACAGTTCAGAGAACGGTTCTACAAGGTAAAAGGAATACACCAATTAGCTGCTATCAGCCTGATAAAGTTAGTGAGAGCTTCGTGAATACGACCGTTAGTTTTGCGGTATCACCGACGATATATTCATTTTTATTAATTGTGTAAAAAATCTAAAAATTGTGATTAATTTTAAAATAATGAAAAAACGTCAATAATTTTGTTGTGTGTAATATTATAAGACGGATGACTCTAGCGACTGTTGCGGCCATTGTCATTCAGTTGGCAAACCATTTAAATTTAAAATAACAATAAAAAAATATTCTAATTCACATTTTACAATGACCTATTATGTGGTCTTATTTGGGCTGGTCGTAGTAATAAAAAGAGCTTTTTCTTAGTAACCATTAAATGGGCGAGGTACCGGTACTACAAAGTCCTTGAACCTTTGGCGCCGGTTGAAGTGCCATTTTGCTACATTTATTCATATATCTGTATCAAATTTAAATGAGTGGGAGATAAGTGAATAGAAAATTAAAATATGTTTTGTTTGCATATCATATTTCTGAAGAATATTTGTTGCCTCTTTTTACACTAAATAAGTGACACAAAAGTATAGTAAAAATATTTTTAAAATAATAAAATTGTGTAAAGTATGTGACTTTTTAGCTTTTGCAATTTAAAATTCTGGTTTAAATTTAAATTTTTATCTATGTAAAAAAATGTTAAAGGCACAGGATGGCAAATCGATAGATACCTTTAACAAGGCCGTTTCTAAAGTGACTTGCGCCCTGGTTAGTTCTGGTTAGTTAAAGAAAAAAGAAAAAAATTAACTAAATATCAAAAATACTTATAAATCCTAATTACGTAAAAAAATAAACATAATCTAAAACTCAATTGAAAGAAAGGATGTAGGTATTAAATTCTTAAATTAAATAAACCGCATAGTCGTGTTTACTAGAACTCAACTATTCTGGTCTTTATGTTCTCAAAATCTTTAACCAAAATTGTATATCTAAGCCATCACACTTTCATTTTCTATAGTTAGCGCAAAATTAGTCTTTCTTTACTTATTGTAGTTCGTAAACAATTTTTAATAAGTCTAGATTTTAAAATTTTTGATATATAAATAAAAATTATTGTTTTTGGATTATTTTTAATTAATGTGATCTTGATTAGTGACTTGATTACTGTAGTATTGCCTGCGTTATGGATTTTAAAATTGGATTTAACTGATAAACTCTATGTTTTTCTCTTATTATGTTAGCCTAGGTAGAAGCACTTTCTTAAGCAACATTAATAGTTGGTAACTAACTGATATGAAATAATTTTTTAAATTTATTGTTAGTTTATTAGATTTTGTTTATTATTAATTACAAAAATATTAAACAAAAAAAAATTGCTTTGGTTCAAGAAATTTTAAAACCATAGTTTCAACAAAAATGTTGCATTGGTTGAAAGTTTCAATCGCTATTAATACGTGTTTTTTAATTAAAAATAAATAAAATATATTTTTTTACAAATAATACAAAAAATATTTATTATCAGCCACTGTCCAGTTATTAGTTTTTCTCAAGAAAATGCTTCCTACCTAGACTCACATAAATAGGAGACAAGACTTTTATTAGGTTATTAGTGAAATGCAATTTTAAAACGTTAGCACTAATATAATAATTAAATCATTAAAGAAAACTACTAATGTCAATACACACTAGGCGCTCAGGTCTAGGTTCGCTCACGGTACGGACAAATATCGTACATGGTATTTAAATGTCATTCGAGGCATTTATTTAAAAAGCATGTAAAATATTTGACCGTACCGTGAGCGTACCGAAACTTGAGTGCATTGACCTTTAACTGATTTGTTTTACAAAATTTTGGACGTAAATTATGAAAATTGGTAAAATTGTTATTTAACCTTTGTGAAAGAAAATGCTTCAAAAATAAAGTTACAAATGGTTTACCAATCCACGAAAATTGGGTAGAATTCGTTTTTTTGCGAAGACTACTGAAGTTTAGTCACCTTCATGACTCAATTGGTATTGGAATTGTAAATTCTAGATCTGGAAAGGTAAACTCGCAATGGAATAAACTGCAGCTTGTGTGGATATTTTGAAAAAAAAAGAAATGCTGGCTTAAAGCATTATACATATTCCTCCTAAAATGTTTTGTCTGTAAAGCAAAATCTAGGTTTGAAGACAAAATGTACAGGGTTTTTGGACTGGGCGAGATAAAATAGTTGAAATTTAAATTTTGCTGTAAAATGGAAATAAATTGTAAACTAAGGGCTAAGTTTATTTTTTAAATTTAATTTTAAAATTAAAAACACCAATTTAGGGTCTAGGATTAAAAATAACTATAACGTAATATATATATATATATATATAAAATATCTACCAATACCAGTTTTGTTGTTGTAAGTTATAAGATAACTAAAATACTAGGAGGGTCCAAAAATGGAAAAAAACAAATTTCGCCCTGTATATTAAAAACTAAGACAGCTATGAAAAATATTTCAGTGTCATCTTTTGTTTTATCGAAAAGTAGCATCAGTTCGCGAAAACCGCAAGTCTCTATCTTTAAAAATAACCGAGATACCCTACAATTGAAACACAATCCGGACACCCTGTACATAAAGACAATAATATTTTTTTAAGCTGTACTGTAGCCCCCTCGAAAAAAAAAAATAAGAATCGATATATGAAATTATATGCAAAATGTAAAAGATGCGTAAAAATAACTATTTTTTTACTGTATTTGCGTATAACTTTAAAAGTTGTATTGAATGTAGAAAATAATATTGGTACAATATTTTAAAAATTGACAAATTTGCAAATTGCGTAAAAACTAAAATTTAAAACTTTGACATTCAAACTTTTTTCACACATACTAGGATCTCGAGTTTTATTTTTTTTTACATATCAAATAGTAATATTACATATTAGTTATGTAAATTTACAAATATTTTTTACATTGTTTTTGTAAAAGGCACTTGCAATTTTGTCACATCCGACTGCGCCAAAAATAACACAAACTTGTCAAAGATTAAATACATTAAATAGCTTTTTTGCTTATCTAGAACAATTTCATTGAAACGATTTAGAAAACAAGATATGTATATTGGTTTATCTTAATGTGTATACCACATACTTGTTCCTTTCCATAAATGAAATTTCAAGTTCATTACTAAAGTCAAGATCATTAACGTATTAAAATATTTAAGGTAGAATTAATAATAGTAGTGCTAGTCCAGAACATTAAAATTATATTATATGACATTTATCTAATTCTAGAGCATTGCTTGAACTGGCTAAGTTATATTTAATTAGAAATAAAATAAAAGTTTTGGCTTTTTTTTAATGAAACAATTACAGAAATCGAGCCCAAACATGTTATTTAGGGCGTCTAGAAAATCTACTAACACTTAAATGTATGATTCTTTATTAAAACATAAGGAAAAGAAACTTATTTATAATGTATTTATAAAAATACAGGGTATTCCGAAATGTATGCATCGAATCTTAATGACATATTCTACGTCGAAAATAAGCTCTAGTTTTTTTATATAAACATATGTCCGGAAACACTTCCTTTTAAAGATACATGGTTATAAAATTCTAAAATTCTATAATTTTAATAAACCGCTCTAGATATTTGATACATTGCTTTACATCAGCCAATGACATTTCCTTTTATGTAAAAATAAAAAAAATACCAGTGACGTCCGTACTATATTTGTATAGATTCTTTTTAAACAAAAAATGGTGCGTCACTGCTTTTTCCTAAAATAAAAATTGTTTTTTAAATTTCTATTGAATTTGGAACAAAAATTTCATTTCTTGTCTTTTTCCCGAACGATGCATCGTTTTTAAACAAAAAGTAAGAATCACAGAATTTGTTAATAAAAACTTTACAAAAATTATTTAATTTTAGGTCGTAAATTTATATCATTTTTGTCATTATTAGAGAAGAGCATTTATGCAAGTTGCATTTTTTGCTTATTTTATGCAAAACAATCTGGTTTTGCATGTTTTTCAAAGAGCTAATGTTAAATGCATATTTTACACAAAAATATTCACCAAGATCAGATATATTTCTTGGGAAGACGGTTAGAATATACTACTTAATGTCCCACATCCCCCTTAACCAATAATAACAATATGAGGAACCTGGTTGCAAGCGGCACATTTTTACTGCAAACATTTTAGTGACAGAAAGCAGTTAATTACTGAATTGTCTAGAGAAAAATTGCCAAGCGATGTGAAACATTTGATAAAAAATAAATTGTGTATGTTCTTTCAAAGTTGGAATCAAATAAGTTGTCCTTAGTAGAATATTTCAATTTAATCAATCAATTGCAAACATCTGTTAATAGTGTTAGTGGTACTACTGGAAGAAAAACTTAAAGATGTATTAGAGAAAAATGAAGGATATTTTTTTTTATTAAATGTGGTTAAAATTATCTTTGGTGACTTTGACAATGGTAATGTGTATACAAGTTTACTAGATAGTATAAAAAAATATGCCCCAATCACGTTTGCTGATGTGGAACAAAACTTTTATATTTACAAATGTATGTACTCAGATCGAAGACATAAGTATTTAGTGGAAATTTTTGAAAAGCATTTAATTGTTTATTGTTTTTTTTAATAATAATAATAATTATTAATATTTGTATGGATCATTATAAATCATATTGCACCATTTTCAAACGTTTTTACACATACTTAATATTTTTAAAGTTATTTTTAATATTCGATCTAGGTGGCCACAACGCAAATAAACTGGTGAAAATAGGGACATAAATAATAAATTATCTCGACCTAGGTGAATATACAAAAATGGCTTTAAAAAAGCAAGTTATTATTTTAATGTTGCATTTTGATTTTGTATTGTCTCTGGAATCCAAATATGGTATTATATATGGGATGTTTTAAAATTCCAAATTAAAGCGATGGCTGGTTAATCTGTGCAAGGCTTATTAATCAAATTGTTGCTTGATTTATGATGATCAGAGCCATACGAAGGGGACGGGGGCTATTGGCGCCCCCAGAAGCTCAAAAAGACCTCCTAAATATGTGTTGTTTCCCAGAGTTGGCGCCTAAACTGCTTTGTTTACTTACCTGGAGCCCTTTTTTTCCGCCTTTTTGCCCCTCCCTCCCCTAAATTACATTCTGTGTACGGCCCTGATGATGATTACGTACTTGGTCCAAATTTGGTTAAGAACTTGAAGAAATTAGAGCTTATCCTATTTTGTATAAATTTTTTAGTGGGTTGTTAGTAACTTTTAGTCTTAATTAAAGGCCATCAACATTTTACTTTT
Organism: Listronotus bonariensis; assembly: GCA_014170235.1. Lineage (NCBI taxonomy): Eukaryota > Metazoa > Arthropoda > Insecta > Coleoptera > Curculionidae > Listronotus > Listronotus bonariensis. Next base: position 84,163 of record JACEGR010003888.1, on the reverse strand, counting down.
TTAAAGTTAAATGCTAAAATGGCTGTTGATTTGGACTTTTAGTTTTTTATTTAATTGTTTAAATATTAATAACAATAAAAATACCGCAAGGTTATAGGGTAAAACTTTTCAAATAAGTTATTTTATTATTATTTTTTCCTATAGAATATCAACCAAAAAATAAAGTTAACCTGAGTAGAACTTCAAAATTTAAAATAAATTGGTTAATAAATTTAAGAATGTAAAACCAAGTAAATATTTTCAATTTATTGATCAACTTTTGACAAAGTAATTAAACAATAATTTTTGATCTGTAACTGGGTATCCTTAAAACAGGTGTTAATAAAATTATTAATTAACAGAACTTATTTTAATAACAAAGTTATACGAAGTTATCAGCCTTTAAAGTTTTGAAAAAGATGTGTTAAATTAAGCATAATCAAAAAGAAACTTTTTGTTTAGTTAATTAGGTCTAAGGACAATACCTAAAACTTCTTTACTGTGGCTTACCATAATATGATTAGTTAAGTAAATTTAAAAATCAGGGGCCTAGCTACCGCCGTATCAGCTGTATGAATAATACGGAACCCCCGAGCTACAGGGACCCCCTAACGTGTGCAGCAAAAATATCGGTTTTTTGTTTGCCCTTTAAATTTTTTTTTTTGATAGGAACGACAGAATGCTGAAAGACGAAATAGTGTTATAAAGTGGGGACTTTTTTTGGTCTTTATTTTTAAAACAAGAAAAAAGGAACAAAAATCCCAAACTAATTTTGATACGGGGCCCCTCTAAGGCACGCTACGCCACTGTATACTGATATTTGTGTTTGTTTGGCTTTTCATGTTATTACAATAAGCTTTTTTAAAATCAAATTACATTAAATTGCCAAAATATATTTTGTGTTATCAAATTGTTAATTTAATAATATAATTAAAAAATTAAATTATACTGCCTATAACAGGACTGGCACCTTAATTCCTTTTTGGGTATTATGGATCTTTAATTTAATATCACAATAAGCCAGACTAGTAATATAATTTTACAGCAATGCAAAAAGCAAGTGGTTTCAGACTTGTATGTTATAGAAGATGGTGTCCTTGTAAGATTTCCTATTAAAAAAATTGCATTCATATGTATTTTGTAACTAAACAATTGCTTGTTGTGAAAAATGCAATATTACCTACCATTTCTTATTATATTATTTCTTCTGTATATAAAATTATTATAATCATGAGTAATATTGGCGTCCACACGGTAGGGTGGGTAAACTCAAGTTATTATGGTAATAACAAAATTTGTTTTTGGCTACTATTACATAATGTTCCATGACCCTCCTCATAAAAGTTTCTTAATAACTAAAAAATTTGTAGGAAAGTACAGAGGTGTGTGGACTGTAATATTTTTTATTTCTAATATTTCGAAAAAAGTTTTTCTTTACAAAAATGTTTGCTTTGTTTAAAATGCTAAAAGCCAAAATAAAAATAGCATTATGATATACACGGCTGAATATTGCAAAAGTGTTATTTTGAAATTAAAAAAAAACTTGTTATCAACTAAAATAATTGTTTTTTTTTAATAATTAATTTTACTATTTATATGCATAAAATAACAAGTAAAGTTAAATTGTATGTAAGTTGTAACACAAGAAGTAACGATTTATTCACAAATAATTAAGATGTTTATTACTTTTTCACGCTATTTTATTTAATTAAGTAGTTAAAAAATATTCATTACCATTTTTTTTTAATTTTCCAAAATAACATTTGTGTGTGTGTGTGTGTAGCAAAAAATTTGTTATACACTTTTGGTAACTATTTTACGCTTTTTAATTAGCTAGTCTCAAATATATTTTTATTTTTTTTCAAAGTATAATTTTCGGGATGTAGGTATATCCTACGGCAAATTTTATTATACCTTTTAGCATTTCAGACAAAGCAAAAATTATTATAAGGAATATTTTTTTTCGAAATTTTAAACATATTTTTTTACAGATATAGTTAAATCTATCCGTGGACCCACTGTATAGTGTGACCCAGAATAGGTATTACAGGAGGACCAAATGGACCCAAAATTTTTGAATTCCAAGACGGCGCTTTGGGAAACCGGGTCGCATGGTCCAAAACTAATTACAAAAATTCGGTAATATTTCTATCATACATAGGTGTATGATAGCTGGCGATGCAAGAAATGTATGAACAGTTTGTAGTTTTCTTAAAAACTAGGCAAGACTTTAAAAAATCCAAAATGCAAGTATAAAACCCTGTATTTTAGGAGCGAAGAATTTGCGGACACACGTATATTTGAACTCTTTGTCTCAAAAAATTCAAGAAATCTTCTGTATTTATTTAAATAATAAGAAACCAAATAATGTTTGGTACAAACATAATAGCATAACTAACATAAGTTATTGCGCGATAATATATTTTATGGCTATTTCTCCCATCAATAATTATATTTCATTAACTTTATGTTAGCTGTAAACAGCAACGAGGTGCACACATTTGAATAGAATTATAGATTGTGACATTTTATAATGACAATTATTTTTGCAAAACCAATAATTGATTTTTATAATTGCTTAAAGACGGGTAATATCACTTAGATAAAAGAACACACCTTTATTTTACTAATGTAATTCTACATAACAGCAACCATTTTTATTATTTATATTATGGTAGATTGGTAGTTTTCTATTATTTATCTTACATACAGGAATACAAAATAAGTAACTGTACAAAATGGGCTTAATTTATCGTTTTTTCTATAGCTAACTCATGTTTTTGTATATTTTTTTAAAACAAAAACTAACCTCCGTTTGCGTGGTGCTCAAATTTCAAGCGATACGTGAAAACTGGAATTTACTATCTTGAGCCGTTTAATGGCTACAACGTGATTTTTCTTCTTGGGTTTTCCCTAATCTTTCAAATATTTTTTTTATTCATAATCATTTTTTAATTTGTTGAATATATTTTTACAAATTTTTATGCAAATAAATGCTCATTACTTTTTGTTTTGTTTTTGTATAAATTGTAAATGGCCAAAAAATTTAAAATAGATAATACTTTGTATTTTTAAAGGCAGCGTTTCCTAAACTTTTTCAGTCCCTGGACCCATCAACAATCAAGAACAATTTCAAGGAACCCCTTATTTAAAAATACAATTAAATTTAAAACAATTTATTGAAGTACTGAAAAACTTGATGATATTTATGTATTAATTTAAACGTCGATAGACAGGATCGCCGACCCCCAACACATGCTCGCGGACCCCCAGGGCTCCGGGGACCATAGGTTAATAAACGCTGTTTCAAGGCGTTCCTGGGATATTGCGCATTATGTCATTTATTATAGTTATTGAGCACAAAGTGGGCCATCAATATTAATTTAACTTTTATACTTTATTAACTGCAAGGGCGCAAAACAATTAATAACGCAAGGGTAAAAAGCTGTTTTAAGATTAAACCTTTCAACTTTCAAATAAAAGATTTAAATTTAGGTTATATCTACAGAAAAATCTACTCTTTATGAGCAATCTGTAGTTCTGGTTAGTAAGATCTAAGTCCCTCAATTTTTTTAGTAACATCCGAAATGGTATAAAAGTTATTATAAAAAAACATTTTTTTTTTTAAATGTTTAACAAACCGTAGTTTAAAAACTATGAGGTTTAGGAGATATTTTTATATAAAAAAAAAAATGTAGAATTCGCCCATTAAGTTTGTCGAATAACTTGTGAAACACCCTGTATAGCTTTTTAAAAACCAATGCCTGATCAAAGGACTTTTATTTTTTATTTAATTTCGTTTTTATACAATTAACTGTTGTTTTTTTTCCGGAAATCTGGGAAGAAATTTCCTAAGGCCGCCCTTTTCTTAATTTAAAAAAATAAAACGTTTATCAGGCACTAGATCATCTACTAATAAAACTATTTTTTTCGTCCAATTGATTTTCGATAAATCTCCAATGATTAGGGATGTTGGAACTGGAGCAACACAAACAGCCATTACTTTAAAAAATATATATATTTTTTAATTTTTGTCAGGCCAACTTAAAAATAAAATAATTTACTGGCATTTTTTTGTTAATTTTAATTTTTGTATGTCTCTGTCTACACCTAACCCCTCAACATATAATTGACTGTTTATTTTTGGCACTTAGGTAGGGTCCGCCCGTTTAGTAAAGAAGCAACCGACGTTTTCATTATTTTCGCGAAATCTCCTGTAACTCCCTTGTCCTGTAGTTAAAATGGTATTTTTATGTAAAATCAAAACTTTAAAATGCCTACTTTCATGGTAACGATACGAAGCTCACGAAACCGCGATTGAGAGATATAGAGGAGATTATTCCAGATATTATTATTTTAGAAATATTGACCCTATATTTGACAAAAAATTATTTGCCTTTTTGGAAGCTTTTTAAAAATATATAACACTTTAGTTTATATTTATAAACAACGACAAAGTTTCCCATTTTCATATTTCATATTCAAAATTTTGCAGTAGGCCATGCAAAACAAATCAGTTACCCGTTATTTTTTAACACGCTTTTATTAACTTGGGTTGTAACTATCTGGCTATGTAACGGAATCTTTGAGCCTAATTTTAACCAACTTCCAGCTATTCGATTTCTTTGAAACTTTGCACACGTATTAAGGACCCATGACAATGCAATAATCTGCAAACAGTATCCCTTTATCATTTTTTTAATCGCCAGGAAAAAAATTCCATTATATTATAAAAACAACACCTAGGTTGCCATCTGTTGGCAACATTTCAAACTTTGCTATTAAATGAAGAAGAAATTTTTTAGTGGGTTGCAATATGTTGGCAACGGTCCAAACATTGCCTGGATTGCCATCTGTTGGCAAAATTTCAAACTTTGCTACTTAATGAAGAAGAAATTTTTTAGTGAGTTGCAATCTGTTGGAAAAATTTTAAAATTTGCTACCATTGTCATTTCATAGGGGGCTGGTTATTTTCTTTTTGCTGCTTAATTAAATAGTATGTTCTAATTTACTGTTATATTAAGAATTTTGTGCAATATAACGAACTAAAAATGAAAAATAATTAATAGTTTAAAAAACTAAAAAACACGCTTTTATATGCAACCGAACTAAAAATTAAAAAATAATTTTTCATTAAAAAAATATTTTCACTTCATAGTAAAAAGCGTGAGGTGCATTTTACTATTTTTTCATAACTTTTCCATCATAGATATTGGCAAATATAATAATTATAACATTTAATATATTAAGCAACCCACGCTTTTTACTATGAAGTGAAAATATTTTTTTAATGAAAAATTATTTTTTAATTTTTAGTTCGGTTGCATATAAAAGCGTGTTTTTTAGTTTTTTTAAACTATTAATTATTTATTGATTAGATTACTGCAGTAGTGCTTACGTTACGACTTTCAAAATTGTATTTTGCTTTTAAACTTAATGATTTTCTTTTGTTATACAGGGCGTTTCCTAATTGCGGTAAGAAAATTCAAGGCATATTCCTGAGCCAATTTAAAAAAAAAAGTTCAAATAAACATAGGTCCTCAAATTTTTTGTTCCCAAGATACAGGGTGTTAAACTTTTCAAAAAACCTAAAATTTCTCAAATACTCTTTTTAGTAAAATTTGTTAGACTAGATATAAACTTTGTTTAATTACGTATGTGTTTTTGTTGTTACATATTTGCTAATAAAAAGTAAACCACTTAATTTTTAAAAGAAAAAAAGCCGTTGTATGGTCCAGGATTCTGCAGTTTAGCGGATTTTCTTTCTGGAAAACTAAGCAAGCTACGTTAAAATATGAAAACACAAAAAATGTACTTTCGAAAAATATAAAAGTTGCAAAAGTCAGTGGCGTGCATTTTTTGTCAATAATATTAGCTAATATGCATCCCACGGCACCACTGATCTCACTAATTAAAATAAGTTTAAGGCTGAATAAACTCCCTATTTCAACAAATATCAGTGCCAAATTTTATTAAAATCGTATAAGGCATATTTAAGATATTATTAAAAAACCGATTTTATTTTTAGCTCAGGCGGAATAGCAGTAGAAATGGACATAATAAAAATTCCTTACAGCAAACTATTGGTATAGTTTTGTTAAGTACATCATAACTTTGTAAAAAAACACTTCCGAAGCTAAACAGTAAATCCTATTATAAAAAGTGCGGACCTCTTTTAGGAACGAAAATCCAAAAAAAAGTGATACGGGGCCCCTCCAAGGCACGCTACGCCACTGTGCTACATACCCAGATTTATGTAACAAAAGCAAAAACATAATTAAATGGAATAGCAAAATTCAATTTTGAAATTTGTAACGTAAGCACCACTACAATAAAATCGAGTCAATAAAAAAATGTTAACTTTTGTTTGCATGGCCTACTGTACAATTTTGAATGTGAATTATGAATATTGGAAATTTTGTCGTTGTTTATTAAAATAAAGCCACAGTGTTATATATTTTTGAAAAGTTTGTAATAAGGCAATTTTTTTTACAAATATACAGGATGTTCCATTTGAAAAACACCATCATTGGTTAATATTTTCAAAACACAAATATTTAAAAAATTCAAACTACGCCACTGCATTCTACTCAAAAAGTTATTTAAAAATTCTTTTTTCCTCTTTGATATGTTATCAGCCAACTGAGATACAAAGTGTACCTGAAAATGCAAATTTTTTAAAATTGCTCCGTAGCTCAGAAACTTAGATGGCTATGATTTGTTTATGGCATCTTTTGTTTCACAAAAAAGTAGCTTAGGTTCTATCTTTAATAATAACTGAAATACCCAGCTGTTGCAACCAAAATGGGACACCCAGTACCGTTTCTATTCTTTTTAATTTTAGAAGCAATGTAAATCAGCATTTCAATTGTATCTTAATGCCTTATCTAAAATTTCAAAACGCTTGATACCAGATTTGTTTTGTTTTTGTGCATTACCCTGAAAATAAATTCCTTAGTTATATAAAGCATATACACGTAATGCATACATTGAAAATGTCAGCGAAATACGATGGCGTCCTGCGATCTTGAATTCTTTAAATAGGAATGTTGCTTGCCACAATCAGATATTGTGCGTCTCACCGATGGCGTCTTTATGGTGTGGTTTATAACAAAAATTTTCAAGAATTTTTTTAAAATATAAGAATGTGAAAAAAAATTGGGACTTGATTCCAAATCTAAAAGAAATCATCTTTTACACACTACAATTTTATTGAAAGATTTTAATTTTTTCATAAGTAAGGAAAAAGCGCGGGTGACAGCACCTTCTAAATGATTTCAAACATTTTTTGCAGGAGGAACAAAAAACTGTTTAACTTGGTAGTGCTTTATTAACTGTTTAATTTTTTTGGGGTTATTTGCAAAAAAAAATAAAGTTTAATTTTTTGTTTTTATTTTTTTAATATTTTAATTTTTATGGAAAGAATCACATTTTTTATTAGTGCGTTTCGCTTTAAAATCCCCTTTTTTAATACTTCTTTTTCTTATTCATATCAATATCTTTATTCTAGATGGAAACACTTATTTTTAAAGAAGACAATAAAATTTTGGATATCTGTGTATAAACTGAAGATATGCTTTATATTGGTTAGGCGGATGCATTTATTCAATGGTCTTTTTGTTGGGTACAGGCCAAAATTTATCTAGCAAGAATGAGACCGCTTCCATCCTGATCCCGGAGTATACCAGCTAACCCTGTTTAGCCCTACTGACCCCCAAAAATACTAATTAAAAATCGACGTTTCGGTGGCAAGTCGGCTATTTAATTGATGACTGAAAATACAGAGTATGATTCCTTAGCTTATTTTAGGAAGAAAAGTTCATATGAACATATGTCCTAAACGTCTTAACTTTTGAGATACAAGGTGTTAAAATTTTCAAAAAACCAAAAAATTTCATAAACACTTATTTTAGTAAAAACTACTATACTGAATATAAACCTTATTTAAACAGGTATTTATTATTTTTGTTACATAATTGCTAAATATAAATTATCAAACCTAACTTTTAAAAGAAAAATATGCAATTAAGTGAATTTTATTTGTTTTTTTTCTCTTAAACTACACAAGATACAAAATAAGAATTAAGAGACATAGAAGCAGTATTTTTATTTGCTTGATCTAAAAAAGCACCAAAATTGTATGCACATTTATACAGTCAGTGGCGTACCGTTTTTTGTTGGAAATATTCCTTCAGTTGCCTCTTGAGACGCCACTGGCCTTACTAAATGTAATTAAGTTAGTGATACATTACTTCCGTAATGTCATTAATATTATCGCCAATACATTAGCAGTATAGTGTATTAGGAATTTACATAAATTAAGAGACACAATGTAAATCAGCTGCTAAAAATGGTTATCTAGATCCAAAATGGCAAAAAATATTTACTATATTTAAAAAAATTGTCCAATTTATAGTTTGTGTCTCCACTAGAAGCAGGCACCGTTAAAAACAAGGCATTACATTTCATAAACAATATTGGGCCTTATTGTCCAAACATCTAAATAAAAAAAAGTAGTTGTGAGTTCGCGTCCCGCGTAATTTTATAAAAAGCCACAAAACGTAAGTTCTTAAATATTTACAACTAGCCGACCCGTGCCCAGTTCGTTGGGCATTAATTATATTTTTCTTTGAACTTTTTGCCTAATCATAATAAAATATAACCTATCGCATTTCTACATAGTGTAGCTTTCTGACTGTAATAGAATTTTTATGATCGGTTCAGTATTTCCGAAAATTTGCCCTTACAAACAAACAATCAAAGTAACTAACTTTATCTCCTTATTTAAAATATTAGTAAAAATTAATATCGAAAAAAATACACCAAAAATAAGTACATTCGTTGCTTTTTCTTATTATTTTTATTTAAATAAATCGGCATCTGTAGAAAATCGATCCCAGGCCGCCCGCGTGACAGGCAAGCATTCTACCACTGGGCCACCTGTGCTTATACACGTAGTTACAAACTTTATAATATTAGTATATATATATATATATATATATATATATATATATATATATATATATATATATATATATATATATATATATATATATATATATATATATATATATATATATATATATGTCTTACATCATTTTTCTAAAATGTTTGTTAAATTTATTATAAAATATAGCCTATAGCACTCCTGAATGGTGTACGTTTCTGTATAAAAGAGTCGGTTTAGTATTTTCGAAAATTAGCCCTTACAAAATTATAGTTTATTCAAAATAGCCGACCTGTGTCCACTACCTTGGACGTTAATATCTAAACTTTTGGTTTAATCATAATAAAATATAGCCTATACCACTCCCGAATAGTGTAGCTTTCTAATTGTGCGCAAAAAAAAGTATGATCGATTCAGTATTTCCTAAGATTAGCGGCTACAAACCAACAAACAAAGTTACAAACTACCCCTTTATAATATTAGTATAGATTGAACTGCAGGCTTAACAAATCAGACTTTGAGCGATTTGCTTTATTGCAGAATTTTTAACGGAATCCATGATGTCCACCATGAAAACACTTGACCCAAATTGTAGATTTAACTTAGCTTTATATTTTCTGATGTAGAATCTGCCCTTAATTTTTTTACCAACATTATGTAACACCCTGTAGACATCTAAAAATTATTTGTCAAATCCACTCTTCGCGCTGACATTTTTTAAATTAGATCAAATTCAATGTTTATTGATGGCAGAAATACATCTAAAGTCAGAAACAGATAATTGAGCTAAAGTTGGGCGAGTTATTTCTAGTCACACAAAAATGACAGTCAGATACGTATTCTCTTGAATCGGCCCATATTATGGCAAAGTTTATGTGACGTTAGCTCTTTCATTCAGAAAGAACTTTCAAAATTTACGGATTTACGTGTAAATCTGTTTCTTTACACACATAACAAAAATGATGAAAATTATTATTTTTACAGGTTATTGGTATTCTTACTATTGTAGATTATAAAAACAAAGACAAACAAACTAGAATTTTGCTTAATATAACTTAATTTACAATTAATAATTTTTTCAACAATCTTCAGTAATAAGGGGTCTTCTACTAATCACGTAAGCCTTGTACAAAGGGGGAAGGGTTCGGAAAAATCACTAAACATTACTACGGTGGAGAAAGGATGTAGTGAAGATATCATGTATTGTGTATTTATTTTTCGTTAAATTTGCGATTTCAACCAAAACCGAAAAGCGGCGCTTTCCCCCACCGCACTGTAGGAATTGAAGATAGAATTAAAATAGGAGTCAGAGAATGGACACTCTAATTAAAAAACAGCATGTGAACTGTTTATTTTTTAAACAATCATACATACTTCAAGCTGTATTGTCAGGTTGACAAAAAACCAAGGCAGCAAAAGGCTCTTTAAAAAATTCGACATGCATTTAAGAAAAAAAACTTATGATTTTTTCGTTACTTTGTAGCTATACATTTTAAATAGAGGAAATATTTGTATTAGTTTTTAAAATAAAATTACATTATACTAACCTATTTTTATTTAAAGATAATATCGTTAAAAAATATTCTTAATATATTTTCTACCAAAAACATTCACGTGATAGTAATGGAAGGGGGTGGGGGTAGTTTAAACCTTCACCAAATATTACTAGGATGATGGGGGTTAAAAGTTAGTTTTAAAAACATCACGTGATAAATGGACGTCTCCTAACGTGTTTAAACGGAATGTCACCGCTACAAAAAAAATATGGTAGTAAGTATAAATTAAATACCTGTTTAAATGTAACAAAAATCATATTGACCAGTGACATTTTTTAAAGATTAAGAAATTAATAGCTGTAAAATTAAATGGTAATTAAATGTTCATTTGTAAAACTTGTAGCAGATATAAAATTCTAATAAAAGTTATTTATTCTGAATTAAAGAAACTAGTAAAATATAAGGTGATTCTTATCCTATATAAGCATAAAGTAAGGAATTTGTTGCTAGGGGCTAATAATAAAAAACTTGTAGTGAATATGTCGCAGTCAAATGGTTATTTTAGACAAATGGCTTTTGTCTGGGCAAATGCTTTCTGCCTAGGCAAATAACTTTATGAAAATCATTTCTACCCTAAAGTCATTTGCCTAACTAATTGGGATTTGCCGTGGTCATTGTTAAGCTGCGTCCAGACTTGCAACAATTCCACAAACATCCGTCAAAACAAACCAACCTATTTGCGCGCTCCTTTGATGCAAAAAACCGTCAAGCTCTGAATCACCGCGGAATCATTTCCCAAGCCCCTGGAACTACGTGAATTCCGTCCACGTCCACGTCCGCGCTATGTGGGGCTATGTGGCGCGCTATTCAGCGCGGCGAACTGTTGCAAGTCTGGACGCAGCATTAGGCGAATGACTGTGATATATTTAATAACATATAAGACGTACAGTGTGTTTTGCAGGCTACAGTAAAAAGCAAAAGCACGTGCAATTTAATTGGTTCGAAGCGCTATAGACGGTCTTGAAAAACTTGGGCCGGTCATGGTAAGTTCCGGTTAGTTAAATCTTTGTTTTTAATTCGCTTTATTGAAACTTAAAAAATGCTTTAACTAACCAGTGCAATATTTCATTTCCATTTATCTAAAAATTGCTTGGGCAAATAGAATCAAATGCTAATTCACTGATCAAATATCATTTGCCCAGGCAATTAGCATCTGATAATGAAAATACACCATTTACCCAGGCAGAAAGCATTTGCCTAGACAGCAGCGATTTTCCTAAAATATCCATTTGACTGAGATTAATATACCGTATTATGCCTGAAACAAAATACAGGTCATTATTTTATTTTTTCTTTTAAATCATTATTTGTTCCTAGAAATTCTCTTTTATTTAAGTTTAAATATTTGAAGGTTGATTCTCGTTTGGGGAATTATCGTTTGGACACCTAATAAAATTTTGCCTGACTTGACTCTTTTTGTCTGGTTTGGACACCTTGGCAAAAATGCATAATTATCTCTTCTCGTTTGGTACCCTAAAGGTGGAAATAGAATTTTGTAGTGGATTTATAAAGTGTGTATTAGTCTTGGGTTTAATTATTAAGGGCTTTAAAAAAAGGCATTTGGCCAATGCGCATTACAGGGCTCATGTAAACTTAGAATGAATATGCCTGTCTAAATTATTAAATTATACATATGTACACCTTTAGGGTACCAAACCAGAAAAAAATAAAGGTTAGGTCAGGTAAAATTTAATTAGGTACCCAAACGAGAAGTCCCCAAACGGGAAAACACCTATTTGAATACCTCCCTAACTAAAAACATTTTTCTAACTTTTTTTTAAATTTTAAGTCATTCTTTGACCTTGGAAATAATTTATGCGTATAGGTTAAGAATCACCCTGTATAATGCGCTATAAACCAGTAGCTTTTGAAAAAATATATAAATTAAACTGTTTACTGCTTTATTTAGGTATAAAAACCACTACATTTTGTCAACATAGTTTTACCACAATAATGGTAGTAATAAACTTTCGCTTGGTCTTAGTTTAATGCTTGACCAACGCCCTTGAAAGATGGAAGATATAAAGATTACAAAATTACATGGAATTTGGATAATGTTATTGTTTAATACTTTTGTGCTAAATAAGGTCACCATAAAAATACTTGATCTAATCTTAAGAATTATGTTTATATCTACTGGAAGGAAACCGATTTTTATACACTGGATAATATAGGAAACAGGATATTTTGATTTTTGCCCTATATTGTTCTCATTTAATATTAACTTTGGCGTTTGAACCCTTTGTTCTAAATTTATCTAAATTTTAATCTTAAGATTAGGGTTAACTTGTTAGCCGCAAAAAAATTGAGAAAAAGTTATTTTTAATAAAAATTTTTACTTGTAATATGATTCACGAAGAAAAAATGTTGATTTTGTGTGAGCAAAAACTAAAAAATATTAAAATGTCATTAGAAAAGGTATTTACTTAGAATAGCATTTTGAATAACTTTATGTATTTCACTGGGGTTTCCTAGTAAGTTTCATAAAACTGATTTTGGTGTTATCAAGAATATGGTTAGTTTAATTTCTTTTAATAAAATGACTTAAAATACTTTTATAATTTGCTTTTCAAATACATGCCCTTTTCCCTAAATCCATTCACAACAAAATTTTTCAGCTGTAAAACAATGTGGGTTTTCGCGAATTTCGGTTATTGTATATTATACCGGATGATGCATCGCCGGGCGGACATAGGAAATCCCATGTAATTTTAATGGGGTCAATTATTGGCTTCCCTAATTATTTTAGAGAAAAATTCTATTGAAGTTTATTGAAGAGCATGCAAATCTACGTCCATGGTAAAAACTTTAGGTTTTTCGGTTAACCCGATTGCTAGTTAGATGCTAATATATTTTTAAAAATTGTTACATTACTATCGCCTCATATCTATGAACAACAATAAAAATACCAGTTAACGTAACATAAAGTTGTCATTTTTAAATTCAGTGCTTTATTATTATCAAGGTCCAGTACTGTCTAAATTTGTTTCACCAAAATTGGCAGACTAAAAAGAACACATCTACCTATTACCCCTTAAAAATAAACAAGAAAAGCGCAAAAAATAAAAAGTTATTGTTACTTAAAAAGTTAGCAAGTTTAATTTGGCCCACCCTGTATATAGTTATATATTTTTAAGGTTTTAATTTAAGTTGTTTCTTTTATTTATATATTTTTAAATAGACACTTTTTACGACCGTTAAGCTAATGGTATTTTTTGGCAAAAATAATAAAGAAAGGAAAATTCTACGTTAAATTAGTGTTATAATTTAATGCCTACTGGAATTATTTTTTTATATAAAGTAATGCAATTTAACATTAAACGAGATATTTACTAAACCAAACGATCAAGTTACCATAAATTTCGTCATTAGTTTTTTAGTACATAAACATTTTTGAACATTAATAATAATTATGAATTCACTGAAAAATTGAAATTATAAAATGTATACAGTCGTAAAAAAATATACTATGAAACACATGCGTAAAGTGTCTTTTTTCACGGCTTTTTGACGGCTCGTGCTGTCAAACAATAGTAATACTTTATGCACTTGTGACAAAAACAAGTACCTTAGCTTAATTTTTTTTATTACAGAGGATTAATTAATTTTAAAAAAATCTAAATTTACCAGAAACACACAAGTAAAGCAAAGTAAAAATTGAATTTTTAAAATTAATATAACAAAGAAATTTTAGCGCGGTTTTGTACCAAGAAAAAATCTAAGTATTTATTAATTAAGTATGATGTACCTATAATAGCATAAACGTTTAAACAGTTTTTTTGTTTATATTATTTCCTGCATGTTTTGGTCACGCTTGTTACTTAATATTTTATTAATAGATCATTAATTATAAAACCAAAAATGAATAACATGATAATAGATATTTTTACCTAATTAAAAAAACAAATACAATCATTAAATAAATTATAAATTTAATTTCAATGGTAAGTTATTCTTATCAGTAACCTTCATATCAAAAAACACAAAATAAAATTCATTTTATGCCATGCTTGTTTTAATGCTACGATAATAAGCTGTCTAAGAATGAGGTAAAATCGCGTTTAATTGTTGTAAAAATTACACTAGAACATGTAACGCGTTGGTTACTTTTGTTCAGCTGTTATTCCTAAATTAAAATTAATAATGATAGATTTCAGTCTAATGAATAAAATCATAAGATATTGCTTGAGAAAAACATAAGGGCAATCTAAAAAGACAATAACACCTTCAAATAGACTTTATTTGTAAAATCTGAATCGTACGGTGAAGTAGGGGTGGTGGAGGCAATGGCCCCCACAGAAGGAGTGTGAATAGGCTTTTTGGCGGAAACGGAGGTGTAAATAAAGCAATATTGGCCTCTTGTTGCTGATTTACCCCCCAGCCCCAGTGAGACAAATGTATGTGAAAAGTTTTTAAGGTTTTTGTCTTTTATAGTTTGTAAAAAGTAAGGACCTATTTTTGCTATTCACTTTTTTGTCCGTAGATGTACATTTTTTTACTCTTGCCCCCTCCATCCAAAAACCATTTCTGCGTACGGGCCTGTGTGAAATGTCATTATATCATAACGTGCCGGGATGGGAAAATTTATTTCGTAAAAAATTATATTTATTTGTTTTCACCTATTGGACCATTTTGAATTATTTTTTTATTTGACATTACTAAATAGTTTAAATACAATTACTCCGTTTTAGAGTATAGGCCGTAGAGCGGCAGACCTTCGTTATTTTTATTTTAAAAAGTTGAAAGTTTGTCAGTGCATGCTCCCAACATAGGTAGAAGCGATGGTAGACTATGAAGTTTGACTCATAGTGGCTTGGGCAGGTACCACGTACCAAAGGTTAATGAATTTAAACCTAACTTTCGTTATTTTATTAAAGCTTAATTTTAAATATGTTACTTGGTAACTATTTAAAAATATTTCCTCAGTCGCCAGATAGTTTTGACAGTTTCAATTCCAACCCCTTGGCAGACTAACACTTTGGGGTGGCCTATTGGTCTGAGGAAGTCCAATATTTCTGTCATTTAAAATATATGACAAAAAGTCTTATGTAAGAGTTGTAACGTTTCCTAATTGGCATGCCCTAAAACTATTTTGATGTGTACAGTGTGTTCCAACAAACAATTTTAAAAAAACTCTAACAGCAATATTTTTTTTTGGGACACTCTGCATACATTGAAATATTTTAAGGACATGCCTATTTGTAAACCCTACAACTCTTATTAAAGACTCTTTGCCATATCCTGTTAAATAACAGAAGTATTGGACTTTCTCTGACCATTGGGCCACCCAAAAATGTTTGTCTGCGAAGGGGTTGGAGTTGCACTGTCCAGAGACTAAAAAAATATGTTCTTATAGGTACCCAAGTAACATACATAAAATTCAGCTTTTACAAAATGACGAAAGTTAAGTTTCAATTCATTAACCTTTGGTACCTGCCAAAGCCATTATGAGTCAAACTTCATAGTTCTACCATCTCTACCATCGTTTCTACCTATGTTGGAAGCATGTATTGACAAACTTTCAGCTTTTATTAAATAAGAAGGTCTGCCGCTCACAAGCTCTTAGACTATTTGTTTTTAAGAAAAAAAAAAATATTTTTTTGTTAAATTTTTTGCGATATCTCCCTAATGGTTGATTTTTGACCTCTTGTTCACAAAGCAAATTACCCTTTATTTTTAACAAAAAATCACCTTCTAAAATATTTTTGATATTAAGTTCCTCCTTTTTTTCCAAATGGTGTAGAATAAACCATTAAATTTTAATATAATGTATTTTATTACAGAGTAGATGTTATTATTACTTTGCCTATGCACCTATTCATCTCCTAAATGCCAATGTCAATTTATAAAAGCCAATAATGAGTCATTAAAATTCTGGACAACGGGAATCCTTGGCCGGCATCTAATAATATCCTATTAACGCACTAATGATCCCAATATTTGTTAGTTTTAATAATAATTTTTATGATTGAATCCTCCCACGAATTTTACAATACAATGAAGTACCTAATTAAGGTCAAAACTAACCTGCTACAAGCGTTATATTTTTGTATTGAAAACTACCATAACATGTCGTTAATTATTCAAAAATTTCATGAACATTATACGTTATAACGTAATATTATAACGGTGGTTACAATAGGTATACTTATTGTTTATTGTAAGTATATTAATTAGATATAATCGCGGGAGATATACCACACCTTCAACAGACAGGTTATAGTGCTTACTCGAAATGGATATAATATACGACAATCATTTTTCATTATGTTCCATAAAGAAAATATCTTTACAGAGAGAATATTCACCATATGATTTTAAATTTTGCATTCGAATTGGGAAAATTTTAAAGAAAACAACGCAATTAAATTATGATGGTCGTAATATACAAATTCGAATTGGGAAAAACTTAAGATTTGGATAGTCATATGTAGTTCCAAACAGTGCCGTATTATCCATTAGGCTGACTAGGCTACAGCCTAGGGCGCCGAGAAAAATAGGCGCCAGACAGGGGAGTAATAGGCGCTAGACAGGGAAGTTTCTAAAAACTTTAGGTCGGGTGGGTATTAGAACTAATTTTTCTGCCTGAAAATAAATAAAATAGAGCGCGAAAAAGATGAGAATGACATTTTATAGGTGCTATGGGGGTAAGGACTTTTTTCTAAAGTCCTTAAAAGATCTTTTTACTGGTGATATAATATAAAGGGTCTTTTTTTTAAAATATGCTTTTTGTCGTACCCTATATATCTTAAGACATAAGACATAACTCTGATTACTGATTTGGAAACTACGAAATTAAAAAAAAAGTCAAAAATAAAGGGGCTAGTTTCAAAGTGTACAGGGTTTTTATTTATATTTTGTCACTCACTTTTAACTACATATATAACCAAGAAGGATGGAAAAAACATCTTGTATAAAAGTTTTCTATTTTTTCATTTATTATCTTTTGAGCATAACAAAAGAAACAAATAAACATTAAAAACTCATGAAAAATAAATAGGAAACTTTTTTTTAAATGGAACCACATTTGATATATCTACCTTTAATACTTTCGTAAATATGACTATTTAAATCCAAATATAATTTCCATTATATCTACAGTCTCTAATAGTGCCGATGCCGTAGGTAGGTACCTACAAATATTAAAAATTATATTCACTATTTTTCAAATTTAAGCAGTCATATTTCGAAAACTATTTAAAATAAATATATCTAATATGACATTTTTGTAAAACTTTTTAAATAATAATTTCAATGGTTTCATAATATATTATAGGGTATTCCATTAAAAAAGTTTACCTCTTCATTTTTCTTGAGTTTTTAACGTTCATTTGTTATTTTTTTTTGCTATGCTAAAAATAATAAATGAAAAAGTATGAAACTTCTATACAAGACTTTTTATTCTTCTTGGTTATAGATAAAAGTGGGTGACAATATGATAATGAAAACCCTGTATAATCTCGATAATTAGATTTTTTGTTATTTCAAATTAAAAATAAACAAAGGACCAAGGCATTGAACGTAATATATTATTTATTAACTTTGAACACTTTGTTATAGATATAGTCAGGGTTTAAAAAGTATTTTTTTAATTAAGCCTTAAAAAATAAAACTATTGGGATATTTATCTCACTGCCGTATTAAAAACTATAAATGGAGATTGTACACTTTGAAACTTGGCCCCTTAATTGTCATTAACGTATTTGTATTTAAAGTTATATTATCGAATCCCTTAATCAGGAAAAAAAGCTACAAGATTAAATTTTAAAAACCTTAAAATAAGTATGTCAAATATAATTCATCTGCAATACATACAGTGTATCCAAGATAAGGATCCTAAGCATGGGAATCTCAGTACCTACTGGAGATACAGCTTAGGTTAAATAATGAAAAAGTTGTGTTTATTTACATGCCGTTTAAAAACTTGAAAAATTTTCATGGCCTGCTGAGATATTTGGCAAAAACCAAAATTTGTCTATATCGATTTAATTTTTTCTGACTTTATTTAAAGAGATATAAAAAACTAATAACACTTTTTCATTGGCACTTTTAGCTACTACATGATGGTATATTTTAGATTTTATACCCGACGTTTCGTTTTAAAAAACCATCATCAACTTTATTTTTTTATATGGCTGGAAAAAAAAGTACACGCTGTATTAGATCTCATTTTTTATTACAAATTTAACGATGTATCACATGTCATATTTTAATTTTTAGTTAAAAGAAAAATTGCATTTTTTAGCACGTTAGCATGTTAAATTTTTCTTCATGGCTTTAATTGCCACCCGTCATATTCGACGATAATAACACAATAGATATTAACTATTCACCAATAAACAATAATAAAGACAACAGTAACAATACGAACAATTGCTCTAAAAACAACAACTCGACAAACAGGGTAATAACGACAAGTACTATTTTATAATGATATTAAATTATGTTACAGATACGGTAACAGGTGTTAACGTCCAAGCATTTGTTTGCAAGGCCTACCTAAAAATACCTTTAAAAAGATAGAAAAAATGCATTTTTTTCTTTTAACTAAAAATTAAAATATGACATGTAATACATCGTTAAATTTGTAATAAAAAATTGGATCAGATACAGGGTGTATTTTTTTCGAGCCATATAAAAAAATAAAGTTGATGATGGTTTTTGAAAACGAAACGTCGGGTATAAAATCTAAAAATACCAATAGGTACTGAGATTCCCATGCTTAGGATTCTTTTTTGGACACACTGTATATTTTAGTATCTGGATATATCATTGCATGGATTTTATTTAAATAAATATACATACATCGTGTCTACTTAACTTGCTCTATTAATTTTACAAAAAAAAGTTATTCTTTATAAAAAGTTCTGCATGGTCTAAAACCCCAAATGCAATCATGAGATATTAATTTGCTGCAGTGCCATACAGGTATGTCAAAAAATATAAATAACGAGCGTTTCTGTGACTTTCCACTTTTTTAACAGTTCTCAAGCTACAAATAAAATGTTCACCTTTACCGCATAAAAAATTAAAAAAATATTTTCTTGAAAATGATTAGGTTTGTATATCTAATTGTTATTTTTAATCCTTAACATCCATTTTTTAAAAGTTCATTATTATAAAAAATAAAGGTAGTTTCCTCTTGAGCAAACTTCATATTTTTTGACATACTTCGCATATCAATAAAAAAAAACTTGATGATTGCATTTTCAAGTTTTCACTATGCAGAACTTTTTATAAATTATACCTTTTTGCAAGAGTAAGGAGTAGACAGAGAAGTAGACATGCTGTATATTAGAGACAAATACTTATAATGCCCTAAAATAATAAAATTTAATTCAAACAGGCGTAAATAGTAGTAGAAGACGTTGAGAATACTAAAAAGTATTATTTGAAAATGTGTTAAACTAAAATTTCGGGAAGTAAAACAATTTACCAAACCTATTTATTAAGGAAAAAACTTTTTTTTATTAAGAACAACTTTATGTTTGGTGCTTTTATTTGTTAAATTAAAAATAATATTAATTTACCATATGTAGTAAAATATACATTTATTTTAATAGTTACCACAACAGTGTAGCTGGAACTTACCTGAAAAAAGAGATAAATATATTACAAATAAATTCACATAGAAAATAGAATACTTAATGCATAGGTATGTAGTTAAATTAAAATGTAACACCAATCTAAAAACCAAGAGCCTGTTCATATTAATTTTTTAAAAATATGTAGTACTAAAAAATATGTTTACAAATAGGGAGCTCCCGTGCGCAGTTTTTAATAGAACACAATTTTAAAGACTCTCTTACAATTTTTTCTACAGGGTGTTTTACAACTTCTCTGACAAACTTTAAGGGCTAATTCTTCAATACAAAGTATGAAAAACACTTTATATGAAATATGCCCCAAACGTCTTAGTTTTTGAACCACAGTGTGTTAAATTTTTTAAAAATTGTGTTTTTTATAATAAATTTTTATAACAATTTAGATATTTTGAAAAAATTTAGGGAAGGCCTCCTATGTACCAAAAGACATTTTGTGGCATTCAAATAAAAAATAATTTTTATCAGTGTCGTCCATGAGAGGTTTAAGTTAAATATTTTTATTTAAATAATGGTACGCCACTGCATTATTTTTAAAATTCTTTCATTCATACACAAATTTGATCCCTCGACTCATTTGATGCACGGTTTTTGCGTAAATAAAAACCATTTCTCGGCATGGTCAAATCCCTATCTAGTTAAAGAATAAAAATATCAAAGGTAATTTTTCACTGTAGAATTTGATATTATCGATACGAAATGACCGTGCCGAGAAATGGTTTTTATTTATTTACGCGAAAACCGTGCATCAAATAAAAAAGTCAAGAGATCAAGTTTGTGTCAAACTAAATGAGAACTAAAAAAATGTATATTTTTATTTTAGAAAAATATATATTTATATATTTATTATACTATTATATGCATTTCTTTCATGTAATCCATTCCCCTTTTATTTTTGAATTGAACGGATAAATTTAAATACTGTATACTTTGGGATAGGAAATTTATACATTAATACTATATTTCAGAGTAAAATTTACAGACGAAAATGTCAAGATGGCTGGTGGGTGCTATCTTGCGAAAAAGTCTTGTAATCACGGTGATAGTTTCGCGTAACTTTATAATAAAATTAGTTGTTTGTTTACAATTGCACGTGGTACCTGATTTTTACAATACATCTTACAAATAATTGTAGAAACTGCAAATAAAGATAGAATGAGCCGTAGGCAATATAACATATTACATTTTTTGAAAGAATATGAAAGGTTTTCATGTTTATGGCAAAAAGCTCTCCCAATTTTAAAAACAGAGCAAAGGGGACCATGCTGAAGTAATTCTGCTGCCCTTATCAGGACTTTTTACATTAATAATACATTGGTTACTACCGTGATAGTCTCTACGCGTGACACCTCAATTTCATAATAGGACTATCGAGGTTAATATCATGAAAGCACTTTCACAACAGTACTATCACCGTGAAAACAAGTCTTTAAGCTCCTCACTTTATAACTAAAATACAGAAAATACTTTACCTACTACAAAATGGTGGTACTTTAAAAGTTACCCAAATACCTGATTTAAATGACCATATTTTCAAAACTAATAAAGTTAAATGTACCGAAGTGGTATTTTCCTAAAGCTTTTTTAAACATCTTTTTAAGCGTGATTTAATATACAGGAAGCTTTACTAAAAAATATATATACCTACTTTTTGTCTTACTCCTATATATCACTAATATTACCATTAAAATATAACCGTCAGAAGCTTTAAAATGATGTGCCACAAGACCCCAGTTTTTTTAATTCCAAAATGGCACCCAGCAGCCATCTTAAAATATGTCATTTTCACTCCAAAATATTATAGTATTAATGCATCAATTTCATATCCCAAAGTTTAATTTTTTTAGACTAATCAGTTTAAAAAAGAATAAAAGATATTTACTGTATTCATACGGTGTGTTGATTTAGAAAGGTATAACCTTCGAAAAACAAAAAGGCGTAACTCCATAAATGTAGAAATCTCCTAGCTACTTTTTAATTAGTTTACTTCTGCAATTATTTTTTAGGACAAACATATATAAATTTTTATTGCATACCAAACGCTCCAGCTCAGTGGAATTTTCTAAAATCTTGAGGAACCTTTTTTTTAGTGGCTTATTCTTTCTTAACTTAATTTACATATTTGGTAAAACATGTGTATAATATACTATGTAGATAGTCGCATGTTTAAAAGTGGTTGTTATCTTTTGATTTGTTAATGATTTAAATGACCTTTAAATTAAGAGCTCTATAATTTAAGAACACCTTTATTACACCTTTAGCAAAATTATTTTCCAGTTCATTGTACGTCCTTGAATTTCAACTAAATAAAGGCTGACAAATTTTATACGGACATAATGAACGTCACTTTAAAATACTGTAGACATTAACCACATTATTACCTTATTGCAGTGTCAAATTAAATGAAAATATTTGTATTTCTTTCATTGCTATGGTGTTATTGGTATTTAGTTAAAAATATACCTTTGTATTTTAAATTTCATTTAGATTGGCAAAAATATTATTAAATTTTATTTATAAAATACTTGGGACGAATTTTAGATAAAGTGGAACCCATATTATCAAAAAATTTAATTAATGTTGTAATTAATGCAATTCCTTAAACAAAACCTTTAAATGAAGATATTTTAGTATATTAGTATTAAAGAGCATTAACATAACCTCAATAAAATTTACAGTAAGCATCAGCTAATTTGTCTGCATATGATAAAAACTTTTAAAAGATTTCATTCTGTATACAGTTTTAGAGTGGAAAGGCTAATAATTGATCCCAAATTTTGTTTTTGTCCAACAATGTGGTTAGTGTGGCAGCCCGAATATCCCACTATGAGATCGCAGTGCCAATTTCACCTTAGCGATTGCTAACGATGTCCAAAGTTGGGGTCATATTAAGGACACATACGTCCAGTATTTCAATTTATACCTTTTTCTTTGATTTCTGGAAACTTGTGATTTTGGCAATTTAATCATTTAGCACTTTCAATCGACAGTTCTCTAAATCATTTGTAATATTATAAAAATGTGAGCATTCCTTGTGTAACGAACAGTGAAATAATCAATAATACTTATAGACAGTTAAAATTAAGCAATGTAACCAGCGTTTGATTGCAATTCAGCGCCCTCATCGGACACTTTCTGAAGCCTTATGAGGCACTATAACGTTTGTTTGTCAAATTTACCTGCTCTGCTTGTTGGATGAATGCAATTAAAAAGGAAACATGTCATTCTACAACTTGTTGAGTGCTTTAATGGTTGTCATCGTACATTTCATTAAACATTCTGCAATAAAGAAAAATGTACAAAGTCGGTATTTTTCTCTGCAGTTCAAGTAAAAATAACTAAGAACTTAACGTTTCGTCCTAGTTCGAAGCAGCACTCTTTTTAATATTTCCATCAAATAATATGTTTTAAATATTGTACTTTTGCCTCCAGTTGTATTTCTATATGCAGAAGTTGCAACTGAGGAAAACCGATGCGTCACCGTATCAGAAAATTTCATGCTGCTATTCTTTGTCTAATATCTCTACCTGTTAGTGTTCTTCACGCTTTAAACCGTTTCCTTTCTACGCATTGGCAAAAATTGCCCATGAACCTTTTGAAGGAGCTAAACGTGCATGCCTTTAAAAGGGTTAAAGACAAAATATAAATTAAAAATACAAATTTAATATATTTACACAATAAATTATAGAAAAGTGTTTATAGGAAAATCATAGGATCGAAAGAGAGCAAATATCAAACAAAATCATTAAGCGGGAAAAGCTACATAAAATATATTTATACAATATTTTTCGTGGTGAAATCTGAATGGTCTTGCTGTAAGCCTTTTTATAACTTATTTAAGGGATATTTTTCTTATTATTCTGTCTTACAGCTGCTAACAAGCTTGTCTAACAGCTGACGTCATTATAATGTGAATTGAAAAAGTAAAAGCGCTTACCGCCAATGACAAATGACATTAAAAAAGTAATAGTATAAACTAAAAAATGGTAACTCCAGTTTTAAAAGAAAAATGCGCAATATCTTCAATTGCAGTTAAATTAATCCTTCACATGGTTTCCCACACATACTATTGTTATTGTTATTATTATACATTAAGTCAATTTTGTTTAACTTTTAACCTCAATTTCGGCTATATTTACCCTTCTTTGTTTTTTCAACCTATTAGACAGTGGTTAGACATCTCCCAAGGCCGCTAACAACCGCTGTGAGCTGCTGTAAGACTAACGTCATTGATTTGTCAAAAAATGAAAGTGCTTACAGCTGCTGTAAGCAGCTAACAAATAAAATATCCCTTTGACTTGTTAGACAATGATGTCATGATGATGCTCAATGATGTTTTCTAAAATCTAATGTGTCGTTTCTGAAAGTGTTTGATTTTTGCCGAGACACGAACCAATTAATATATGATTTAATATTGAGGCATACTTTTTTATTCTAAATAACATTTGTATTCAACTTGTTTGTTGTTTATTAAGAAATAGGAATACTTTACTTAGTGTGCGTAGCTATTATGGTGCTAGAGGAGGCAGTGCCCCGTGGCCCCCTCAGACATTGAATTTCAAACTATAAATTGAGCTAATGGTCGTCACAGGAGTGGATTTGCTTCGGTAAACAATGCCATTTTTGATCTATTTTTTATTTGTAGGAGACAACAACTTGTTTCTATGTTGTATGGTAAAGTGCTTCTTGTTAATGTGTCCAATTGGATACAAATGCTTTTAAATACTTAAGTTGGGACCCTACTTTATTTTTTGCCCTATATAGGGCTCTTGCTTACCTAGATACGCCACTGACTTAATTCTTACGCAGTTTTTAGTTCTTTTGACCTACTCTGTATTATTAAAACTAGCTACTTTTAAAACAGTTTAAGACCATGAACAAATACATTTTCTGACAAATTGCAAATAAAAAAGTTTTCAATTTGTTGCACACTTAATGGACCACACTTTATACAGTGTGTCCACGGGAAAACTTGACAACATCTGCATTTTTTTATTAGTATTATTTATAAAAAAGTTAGTTTTTAATAACATTTTTAATTTATTAGCTATTATAAATATTGCTTTTAATTAT
Source organism: Listronotus bonariensis (assembly GCA_014170235.1). Taxonomy (NCBI): domain Eukaryota; kingdom Metazoa; phylum Arthropoda; class Insecta; order Coleoptera; family Curculionidae; genus Listronotus; species Listronotus bonariensis. Next base: position 59,006 of record JACEGR010003888.1, on the reverse strand, counting down.
AGCCTTAAGCATATTAAAAAAGCAAACATTTTTATGAAGAAACGTTATTTTTAAAATTAATCTCAAATAATAAAAAAGAAAACTGGTATAGTTAAGTCCATGCGAGGACACACTGTATATTAAGTATAAGAAAAATAAGTTAAAAAATTAATTGTGTCTTTATTTTACGAACGCATTAACAAACAATTGCAATAAATCAAGTAACGTTAGTTAGGTAAAGACATTTTCCTTACGTTATGGTTACACCCACTCATAAAATAACAATCCAATAGCTACCAACGGAGAGTAATTATCAAAAAAGAAGTCTTTGCAATTATATACTTCAATAAATAAAAGCTTACTGAGATCAGCCAATAAGATAAACTAAAAACAGAAATAAAAATTATTAGTAAATTGCAGTGATGACACTCGGCAATATTTATGGAGTTAATCCGCATGCTACTTTATGAATGCAATTCGCATTGTGCGGGTTAACTCGTGGATACGTCTTCTGTATATTATTGATTTGAAATATGGGAGAACGAGTACTTTATTGACATTGTATTCTCGTAATGTAATACCCGTGTACCGCGCAAAAAAATCATATCGTAGATCGTATCGTACATGTACCGTCGACATACACGCGATTGTACAGGTTTTTTTTTGTTTATTTTGTGTTTCCGAAGCCCTCGCTGCACTCATCTTATTGTCCTATTATAAATGCATGTAAGCCGACTCTTTTTCGATTTTTGGTAAAAACATAAAATATACGCTATTTTATGATGATCCTAAATGTGGCATAATATTGGTTATAATGTTTATTATATTAATTGTTTTTTCCTATTGTTTGTATGGGCCAAAGTCTATGCAGCTTTTTACATCGATTGTTTATATTACTGTCCATGTAATTCCAAAAAAACATAAATGTGAAAAAGGTTTGCCAAGTTCAATACTAAAATTATAAACTTTTACCACTAAGATTGTTTCAAAAATCAAAATCCAGATTGTGCAATCAGATTTATGTTCCATCTCTTTTAGTTTTTGCTTTACCTACCTTGCTGACGACCTTAACCCATCTGTTTTGACCAATCGGTATCAAGAATTGGTATGTCAAATATAAATTTTAAGTGGAAAAATTACTTTATTCAACACTTACATATAATATCTACATAATTGATCAGATTTTGAGGATATAAAGTGTACTATAAGTCACTAGTGAGCTAAAGTACCCTTTAGCTCACTAGTGAATTATAAACAATACAAAATTTTGTTGCTGGTGTTGACAATGACAAGTAACAAATAATGGATGACGTTTTCAAATTATTTTCGATATTAAAAACGATTTATACGAAAGTGTTGGATAAAATTTTGTATTAGACACGTGAGTTATTACATATAAGTCACTTAAGAAAATTACCTCTCTCGCCCTTCGGGCTCGAGAGTTAAACTTTTCTTGCGTGACTTATATGTAATATAACTCACTTATCTAATAAATAACTATAACAACTCTTAACTTAGCTGTCATCATATGTCTTATAGCTTTCAAAATTTTTCTAAAGCTGTATCGTTTTATTAGTAAAAGCGTGTTTTGCTCTTAAAAATAATTTTTTTAAACTTTTCTTGCGTGACTTATATGTAATATAACTCACTTATCTAATAAATAACTATAACAACTCTTAACTTAGCTGTCATCATTATGTCTTATAGCTTTCAGAATTTTTCGAAAGCTGTATCGTTTTATTAGTAAAAACGTGTTTTGCTCTTAAAAATTATTTTTTTGTGTCCTCAACATTATAAATTTAAATTTAAAGTTTTTGCACCCCCTGGATGTCATCCGGCCGGCGCCTATGTAATTACCAAAAATTTATTTCTTGCTTTGTTAATATAAAAGAAATAAAAAATCCTTGTTCTCATGCAGATATTAAAGCCACAAAAGTAAACAACAGTGATTTGCATGTATTATAAAGAGCGTTATGGTCTTTTACAACAAATAACTTCAGCTTATGACCTAAAGATTGCTGTCCAAAGATTTTAAATTGAATAAACCAATACCTAAACCTGTCCAAGATAATAGCATGATATTTTATAGTAACCAAAGATGTTTACAGTTTGTAACATTTTATATTTTGTTAAAACGTTTTTAAGATGAAATATTTTCTACCTGCGAAAAAGGCTTATACATATACGATTAACTATGTCCAAAATTTTGGCGTGAAAAACGATGATTATTTTATGCCAAGATGTATTTTAGAAAACAATCACAAAATACAAGACAGGATACAACCCCATTTGAAATTATAGTGACAAATGACTTGTAAAAAGTTAAAGCTTAACCCTTACAAATTGTCTTTGTTTATCTTTTATAATTTTCTCATGTTTTCACCTTAAAGAAATATTACAGGGGACTTTTTACAGGACATTTTAGGTAGATCGTATTTTTTAATTTTTTATCTGCAACATACGAATCTTGTATTATCGCAGTCGACCATTTATTAAATTAATTAAATATTACATTTTTTAACAGTAGTTAAGATAAATATGACAAAAAATGCTAGATTAATGTTAAAGAAGATTTAGGGTAAAGACAGGATTTTTTTCATATAATTATTGTCCTGACATGCCACCCTCTCTAAGCTACGACCATGGTAATAAAAAAATGACAAAAATGACTAACACTATGTGGTACTAAGAAAAAATGAATTACTATCGTAAAAACCGATTTCTAAAAAAGAGGACACAGCTACTATCTACTACCCAATTTTTAATTATAGTCCTCTTAGTCCCCTCCAAAATTAGGATTTTACCTTTTTAGGGACATCCAATAAATACACTTCCTGAAGAAACAAGGGTGTATACATTTTCGTAAGATTTGATAAGAAAATATAGCCAAAGTACCTTTTTACTAAACCTTAATGGCTGTAGCTCGAAGAAACTGCATTTGAGGACACATTTATGTATAGGCAAATAGCTTTTTTGTTATTTTGATCTTGGAAATATGCCTCTAAAATATTTATGGTAAATTTAAACCTATTCCACCAGAATATTAGCTATAATAAAAATATATAAATGTCGCCGGCAAATGGTTATTTTAGGTAAATAACTACTGCCTAAGCAAATGCCTTCTGCCTGGGCAAATGGTGTATTTTTATTTTCAACTGCTATTTGCCTAGTCAAATAGCATTTAATTCTATTTGCCTAAGCAATTTTGAGGCAAATGAAAATAGAATTATTTGCATAACGAGATCGTCGTGCAAAACTGTCACATTGGGGAGTCATGGGTACTTCTGGTTAGTTAAATATTTTTATTTATTTCTTGATAAAGCAAATTAAAAAAATATTTAACTAACCAGAACTAATCATGACAATGTGCCAGTTTTGCATGACCGTCTGTAGCGCTTCTAATCAAACAAATTACACGCTCTATTGCTTTTTACTGTGGTCTGCAAAACACATTGTACGCCTAATATGTTATCAAATATATCACAGTCATTTACCTAACAAAGACCACGGCAAATGCATTTACCTAGGCAAATGGCTTTTAAATTATTTGCAGGCAGAAGGCATTTGCCTAAAATAACCATTCGCCTGCGACATAAATATAAATATATTTCAAAAGGAAACTTTTCTAAAATTAATAAATAGTAAACGCGCAGAAAAAATTGTGGGGTAAAAATTGTGTTTTATTAAAAGCTGCGTTTTGATTTGGAACTCTTTATATACTGTATAAGCAATATATAAAAGTATATCGGCCAGTAAAGCAACAACAAACTAACCAGAACTATGACCCCTCCAATGTGACAGTTTTGCATGACCGTCTGGGTATACATATATTTCTATTTCCATTTGTCTAAAAATTCCTTGGGCAAATAAAATCAAATGTTAATTAACTAGTCAAATAGCATTTGCCTAGGCAATTAGCATTTTAAAATGAAAATATACTATTTGCTCAGGCAGAACCTATTTTTCTAAAGTAACCATTTGACTACGACATTAATATAAACTTTTTTGTTTGAATGATCTCAAAAATATGCCTAAAATTTTTACCGCAATTAGGAAGCACCCTGTACAAAACTATACAATAATGTAAATGTAAAAATAATATATCCACTAAGGTAAGTAAATATATTTAATTGTGCCTTATTCTTATTAACAATACGGCCAATTACATAAAATCTCTAAAAGTTTGTTATTTAAAACTGTTTAAATAAAGTAGGTGTGGTACAAAATGTTATAAATAGATATTGTCTTATTACCAACTTTTATAAAAAAAGGGGTTTCTAATAAGATTTAAGTAACAAAAATTTTAAAATATTTTAATGACGTTGTTTAATTTACCAATGTAATTTGTCCTCTCTATATCAGTATATTTCATTCACTCTAAATGGGTGGCATTGAACGTCCTTCACATCAAATCGCGTGCAAGAAAAATTATTTTATGTTGCGACGAGGAACATGTATAACATTTTTTATTAATTTTTTTTTGGTCGGTTGTGTGGTATGAAAGTAAAGGAATTGTAACCAAAATATTTTTCATACTACATTCTTTTGTATAGCCTTGATTTTCGTCTTTTTATATTTTAAAGTTAAGTGTGTCAGTGATTACTGAAATAATCGACGTTTAGGTATTCAAAGTTTGTTGGAGAATACCAGTTTATGTAAAAAAATAAATAGGTACTAAAATTTTTATTGATATTAAGGTACGATTCCGAACACGCCCTGCAGACTGCAAACCGCCGAGAGTAGCGGAAGAACGTTATACATATCGCTGCTTCCGGAAAGACCAGCACAAACTCCTTAAACATAAAATAAAAACAAATCGTCGCACCCTGTATAATCCTGATTACCCAGCCATTTTTCTATCGTAATAAGTATTAATATTATTTAATTTAGCTTCCCAAACATTATTGATACTGTGTAAACAGTAGTTAAATCTTATAACTGTTTTTTTTAAATTCTAACTTTAAAGATCAATAACTCCCTAATGAAGCGCGATGGGACCTTTATTTATATAAAGTACCAACACTATATTGACTAAGTAAGAGAAGAATTTGGGACTTCCATTGTCTTTAATAATTTATTCACTAATTTGGCAGTACTCTCGTCCGTTTTCAAGTGTAAACTAAACTGTTTAGTTTTGGTTCAGTTGACACTTGAGAAAAAACAGAAATAGTACTACCCGAAACGTTATGTGAATAAATTAATAAAGATCATAGAAGTCCAAAATTATTCTTTTCAGGGCCGGATTTACGTGTGTGGGGGCTCCGGTGCAATGAGCGTGTGGGGGCCCCCTAAAAGTAAATTTGATACCAAAAAAAAGGTCCTCATTTTTTTTTTATTCTGAGTTGTGGGAGCCCCGGGCCAGTGCCCCCTCTAAATGCTTCTTTAACTACTGAGTCATTGTCTACCACATTCAGACAGACCTATATATATATATTTGATTGTTTAATATTTATGTATAAAATAACTTTATTTCACTGAAGCTCTTTGGACCCAATATCTCTAAAGAGGATGCCTATATAAAACAAGTTTTTATGCACTTGCACATACTCGTAAAAGGTGTTTTTGGCTTTGTTTTGCATAACAAAAAGTGATAACCAGTTTTAACTTAACTACGCTATTTTCTAGGTCATAAAGTTAGGTACATTTTATTAAACGTATCGAAGAAGTCTTTGGACTACTTGTACGAACAAGAACAAGTATAGAAAACAAGAAACCCAATTGTGTAAGAAATTTAATTAATTTGTTTATAAACAAAAGCAAAACAGCCTTTTTAATTTATTAGTTCTCCACTACAAAAAAAACACACTACTACACTTTACCCCTTGCCAAACAAAACTTTTTAATGTGAAGGACATTTTACTTATTTTTCAGGACCAGAATGGGACGTTTCGGCGTCGCCGTTTGGAGGTCGAGCCATTTTGGGCGTCTCCCACTTTGGCGTCGGGGTTTAATGCGTGTCAGATAGGTAACTGGTTTAATACAAATTGTATGTAAGAATTTTAATATTGTTTTTCTGTCCAAATTAATAACTAAATAAAAACCACTGTTGGAATATTTTATTTAATGGTTATTTTTGGTTAGTAAAGATGATAAAACGGGATAATTACTGATTCTTTAAAAGTAGGGGAAACTGGCCTAAAATGGCATGCTCATGTAAAATGACACACTAAACATGTTGGAGCATTTAATATGATCACTGCAGTTAGTATTGAAATTACCGTACAGATGCATTTTTTTGCACGACATTTGAAGTTTAATTTCCAATTAATCAACGGCAAAAAACTTCTAATCAATTTATTTTTTGTGCATTTTTATGAAGTTTTGTTACAAATTTTGTTATTTTTTATTGAAACACAATAATTTGGCCATGTTTATTTATAAATGAAAATATATATTAAATATACATATATTTATACTCTTAAAATTTAAGCATGTTTGCTGAATTGTTGTTTTTGGGTAAATTGACATACATGTAATAAGTGTAAAATGACATACTATTTTAACGTGTTTGTTAAAGTCAGAAAATTTTTTTCCTTGATGGTTGATAAACATAAACGAAATCTCTTTGCCAAGGTTGTTTAAAGTGGGATTCATGCTGAATGCTCTTAGTTTCCCCTAAAATGAAGATTTTTTGCGTGAACTTTATTGTAAAATAAAAAAACAGTCAATATTACATACCTTATCATATTATAAATGATAAATGTTTTTAATACAAATGAGTTTAAAATTTACTTGATGTATATGTTTTTCCTTTATAAAATCCTTTAAATCGTCTGTTGAAGGTATATGTCATTTTAGCCTAAGGTATTGTTTCATTTTCTCTGACACCATGCCTAAAATGACATACTTAGAGACAAGGGCGTCGCCATGGGGGGAAGGGGCACAGGGGGATAGCTGTCCCCCCTAGGGATTCTAAGAAAGTTGCCAAATGTAAAGCACGCAAAGTCTCAATTCTTTTTCTTGGCTTGCTTGATCGATTACTCGCCCAATAATAATACCAATTGGAGTAAAATTTTGTATTTATAAGTTTTAGAAAATTTTGTTTTAAAATTCAAAAATGTTTGGTCTATTTGTCCTCTTGTAGCACCCATCCTGGGACACACTGTACTTATACAATTTCCTTCCTTGCATATTTTTAACAAAATCCATGATAATAATCACCCTAGATGTAAAACTCGTACTACAAGTAAAATTCTGCATGTACTCTCGATTTTTCCTACAATTTATACTTTCCTTATTTTCCATATCAACTTAACTCCCCCCATGCGTCATCGGCTGGCGACGCCCCTGCTTGGAAACATTATAAAAAAATAGTCGTTATTTTTATTTCTATCCTGTATTAGGTAAACCTTATCTTAAGTAATTACTAAAAATAAGTTATAAAGGCATTTTAAATTTTTTTATACTTAATCGCATTATTATTTTTTAAATATAAGCAAAAATTTCTAAAATATGTCATATTAGGTCATTTTCCCCTACTAGGATTTGGAAGCGCAGCATTAACTTTTGTGATAAAATTACAATAAAAATATGTTTCATCCCAACGAATATACCGGTCGTCCAGGTCGTCTGTTTTGTAATAAGGTGTGGTTTCGAGCACGCATCAAACCGCCGACGCCTAGAGCCATTCATATTACCAGCAACGCTACTTTTTACACAGCAAAATCAAATGTGAATGGCTCTGGCGTCGGCGATTCGCTGCCTATCGCCGTGCTTGGAATTATACCTTTACTGCCTTTTCACATTACTGAAAGACGGGAACCGGGTGACGAACCGACGCTATCGAAGTGTATGGAGCCATTATGAAACATTTCACACGTTGAACCGACTTTCCGGGTTCTCAACGTACCCTTCGATAGCGTCGGTCCGTCACCCGGATTCCCGTCTTTCAGTAATCTGAAAAGACCGTTATACTAATAGCATCCCAAGCAGCAAGCTGACGTCATGATTTAGTCATTTTTGATCTTAGACGTCATTGGACCAAAATTATGACATCATTTTAACGTCGTGTTTTTGACGTCGTTAAAGTGACGTCTTTTGGACGTCACTTTTTTGTCATACTAGCTCATAAAAATCAAATGACGTCATGTTTAGAAAACCCGCCAGAAAAATTTGGTATATATGATTTGTGTCAAAATCTATCCGGAATATCATATGACAGAAGAATAAGAGCAATAATTTTGGTTGTCATAACGTCACATAACACATCCATCCAATACCGTCTTTATGGAAAGTCTATCAACTATCGGGTATGTTAACTCCATAATTAGAAATATAAGACGTCAATATGACGTTATTAACGGAACGTCTTTTGTCTGTTCTTAGGGAAGTCATTTTAACGTCATTTTGTCGTCATTTATGACGTCTTTGCTGACCAAAAATGACTAAATAGGGACGTCAACAAGACGTCAGCTTGCTGCTTGGTATAAAGGCGTCGCTAAGTCGGTTCGCCAACTCGTGTGTTTTGAAGTGGCCAACGCCCAAAATTTCTAGACCCTTCTGGGATTCCTTTTATGGGAATAAATTCAATTATCAATACTTATGGCCCAAAATTATCACATTTTAGTCAATGCATTTCTATCATATTATTATTAAATTTAAAAATAAGACAAGAAGGATGGATAATCAAATGATAAATTTATGCAAAAACTCGCTTTTAGGTTATAAAACTAAATAAAGGAATTAATGAACAATTACTTTCATATCTGGTAACCTTAAAGAATAACTAGTCGGCCTAGTTAAGAGTAGGTGTATTAAGTATACAGGGTCATAGCTTTTGCATATTATTGTCTGCAGATTTCATTGTTGGTAAAGTAGCCACAAAAAACTGCTTATTTTGTAATGATATTTCCTAAAACATAAAATACCAGGTGTTCAGGTCGCACGAAACTAAAATATGTGGGTGAAACAAATTAGTTTTGTTTTATTGTTCTATGAATCCATTTTTCTTTTATTTTTATATCCGGTAACTTAAATCTTGCCTACAAGAGTTATAATCAGAGAATACAATCAAAGGTCAACATATTGAATATGTACAGGGTTTTCATTTATATTTTGCCACCTACTTTAAACTATCAACATTCTGTATAAAAGTTTTATACTTTTTAATCTATTACCTTTTGAGCATAAAAAAACAAATGAACATTAAAAACTCAGAAAAAATAAAGAAGTAAACTTTTCTAAATGGAACACTATAAATATTATGTCACCATAAAAAAGCTTTACAAAAATACCACATTTGATATATCTATCTTTAATAAATTCGGAAATATGGCCATTTAAATCTGGGTATAATTTCCATTACATCTACAGTCTCACCTTGGTGCCGTAGGTTGGTATAATAGAAATTAAATCTACTCTTTTTAGATTTAAGTTGTCATATTTCGAAAACTATTAAAAATAGATATATTAAATATCGTAAATTTGTAAAGTGTTTTAAAAGACCTTTTAATGATGACATAATATACAGGGTGATCTATTAAAAAAAGTATAATCCTTCTTTTTTGTTAAGATTTTAATGTTCATTTGTTTATTTTTTATGGTCAAAAGATAATAGATAAAACAGTATAAAAATCTTATACAGGACCTTTTTCTATTCTTCTTGTATAAAGTTAAAAGTGGGTGGCAAAATAGAAATTAAAACCCTGTACATACTACATATATTTTAATTTGTTTTTACCCTATCTATTAGTTCTGAAATTTAAAACAAATTTCTAATAAATAATCCAACTTCAAAAAACCAAAAGGTCACCCACAAAGCTACAAATAATATCTACAAAAAATTTTATAAAAAAGGCGGTTGATGAAGTTTCTAGTTTTGAGATTTTACAGTATAAAAAAATCAAACTACGTGTACCGCTCAATCCTAATAAATACTAAAAAAATCAAAATGTTTTCTTTCTTTATTTTGGTCAAAGAACTTGAAAATTGTTTTTCAACTTGACCACTATATGGAATGGATAACTTGTTTATTTAGCCTTAATTAATTTGCTTTCTGTTAAAGTTTGATACGACCACTTTTCGCTGAGCTATTGAACTTTAAATGAAAAATGTTCTTTTTGTCTTTAACCATCAATATCTTAGCAACCATCACTCATGCCACAAGAAAATTAAGAAGGGTTTTAAAATCTTAAATAAATTTTTCACAAAAATCGACAATGGCTTTTTTTATTATTTTTTTTTATAAATTTGAAAAATCAAGAAAAAAGGTCTTTTGTGGCTTTTGGAATAATCTAGCGCTAAACTGAAAATATCAAAAAACTAGTAATGGTAAGTATGCCTTTTACAGATCAATATGCCTACAAAAACCTTACAAAGTTTCGATTCAATCTATATCGTGCCATTTTTTTATCTTATTTAATCAAATTTTTTTAAACGAATTAAAGGATAACGAATTTTTACTTTAAATGGGTTATAATCTTAAAACAAAATTCAAACAAATGTTTTTCAGTTTTTTTATACATTTTTAGTGAAATAATAATAATATATTAGATCTTGACTTGGTTCCCATAGCACCAGCTACAAATACACTCTTTCGATTAAAAAGTGTTTTTAAAATCGCTCCAAAACTGACTAGCTAAAATTATACTAACACACCAATGCAATTGATGATCGAATAAAACAAAAGTTGTATGAAATTCACTGAATTCTACGTAAAAATTCTTAAGACTATCCTATTTACATCTTTTCTTTATCTTTAATATTACGCAAGTTACAAGTGAGTGGAAAAATTGACAAAATTTAAAAAACACTCTCTACTACAAAACGTTTAAGTTAACCACCACTGTATTTCTTTCAAAAATCAAAATCAAGATTGTGCAATCAATTTTGTTCTATCTGTTTTAGTTTTCGCTATACCCTGCAACGTCAACAAAAGGCACCACCATGTGCGTGCCTTTAAAATTTAATGTTTCCCAGGATCATCATCAGATTTTAACTTGGTTCTCATAGCACCAGCTACACATACACTCTTTCAAATATATTTTTTTAAATCACCCCACAACTGATGAGGTAAAATTAATACTAGCAACACAGTAATGCAATCAATGAAAATGGTATGCCTTTGTTTTGGCAGGCGTGATATTTGGCACAAAGGGTAAATGGTTTACCTGTGACGATAACGAGTTACAAAACTTTCAACCAAAAGTAGCAAACTGGTAAAAACGATTTATTATTTTAAAATTTTATATACCATTTTACAGATCATTAAATCCTTATTACATCAGAAAAAAGCGGACAGGTAATGAAAAAAAAGTTTACATTTAAGTACATAAGACTAATTAAAAAATAAAAAGATAAAAAAGCCATTTATAATTAGTCAAAATTCCAATACTTTATTTATATCTGGCGTCAAACTATTAATACCTTTATCACCGTTAAAATAAAAATAACAAATTCATTTCTTAATTAATATTGGTATCCAGATGGCCTTGCTACAGTTACATCGTTAATGTTATGTATCTTTATTAAATTAATCTCTTTCTTTAGCATCTCCGGACACAACATTTTTTGTTGTTTATTAATACATTGTGTTTTTTATTTTAGAATTATAAATTATTTTCTTAATTCAAGGTTAGTAAGTAGGAACTTTGATATAAACATACTTTTATAATATTAACGTGTTGGTTTCATCATCTTTAATTATTAGAAGTTATTTGTATAAGTAATATTGTATGTGTTTTTATAAAGTATTCCATATTTTTTTAGAATTTTTGTTGTACGTAATTTAAAAAAAAAACAAAAAGGATTATAAAAAAAAATCAAATTATAATTGAAATATCATGAAATTACTATAAAGTTGAAATTTTACCGTATTAAGTTCTGGTGCGGTTATATTTTTACTTAATTCTTCTGGGCTTTTGAAAACTGTATGATCAAGATATTTTTCTCTTAAATGCACTATACAAAAAATAACGAGTAGCCCAAGATTTTTCAAATGCTCATAGATCATTTAATAAAAATAACATTAACAAAATTTATTAAACAAAATATCAGAAATAATATATATATATATATATAATATATATATATATATATATATATATATATATATATATATATATATATATATATATATATATATATATATATATCATTTTTTAAATTTCATAAAAATGTTATTATTCATAAAAAAATATGCTGCATCTGAAATGTTTAAAGCTACAATAAAATAAAAATTGCTTTATGATATTCAGAACACTAAAGTCGCAAAAATAAATAAAAAATATCTTTAAAATGTGCGCCCAGATATACAAAAACTCGAGTAAAAATCTGAAGATCATAACTTAGGACAAAACTAGATCAATATCAAAATTCATGTTTTATCGAGTTAAACTTTTCTTAGATTTTTAAGATTTAATTTCCTTGATAAAAATTAATAATTTAAAAATTTAAGAAATTTCAGACCCAATGAGGACCCTGAACATAAAAAAATTAGGCGTTCAGATTTTAACCCGATTAATAAAAAAAAATCTTATAAACTTTAATTTCAAATCTTTAGGCAGCAAATATCCAGTTCAACTATAGACCGTCAAGTTGGTTTAGTAGTATTGTACATAATATAATAGGCCTAGACCCTTAGCCACGTACACCTAAGGTAGCAAATTTTCGGTGTAGATAGATTGGATTTTATTCCTTTTTTTAAATTTTCCCGGAAATTGCAAGATTTTTGTAATAATGCCAAAACTTGCATTTTTGTGGAAACGCCCGCGAAATTATTTTAAACGCCACATAGTCGGATGACGTAGTTGTGCCTACGTCACAAAAGATACAAGCTACGACATCCCTTTTCTATTGCTTGTTCCTTTATTGGCATATTTATTTAACATAACGCTTTTCATATAAGCACTGGCAACATTGTAAAATTATTTGAAACTGCAAATTGTGGAATAAATTTTAATTAAATTTAAAAATTATTAACAAAAAAAATATAGACAATTTTGTTAAAGTTTTAATTGTCCCGGGTTGGTGACGATTTTAACTATTGATTAAAATGGTTTTTTACCACCATTGTAAAATTTTGGCTAAGAGCCTGTTGCCTAGAAAAGTTTTTGTCATGCTTTTATGATTTGTTTTTACATTTTTAGATGTACACTATGTTCTTAAATTTTTCTAAGAACATTATGTTACGCCCTGTATAGACCCGAACACAAAGTACAATATGCCAAATGCGGAAGTCCATTAATATTTTGGGTAACTTCATGGTTACAATAACTTATCTCTTTTAGTCCTGATTTTAATAAAAATCCAATTTGGTTGTTTTTTTTGAAAATTAATAAACATTTTAAAAATTTTAACAAGGCATTAAAGAGCTGTTTGTCTTCCTCATAACACCAATGTTACTGGTTTGCTCTTTAAGTAATATTAAAATAAAGATTTACGATTATTGACGAATAAAACCTTTGCGAGACTTGGACCATTACAACTTACAACGAATAAATTGTCAGGAATTTAGCACAATGACTAAATTTAATTCAATTTAGCACGATTTCAAATAAAAAAAATAATCTGAAGCTTTTATCCGCCAAGCGAGAGGTATTTATAAGAACGAACAACGATTTCCTAAAGGTGGTCATGTCTAAAGAAAAAATATGACGACCTTGTCAAGGCTGTCGCTCTGGATGACGTGTGTTAAGGCAACATTAAAATTGTTAATAATAATATTAAGAATAAGAACACAATGGTTCGGTTTAATCCCTCCAATTAAATTATGTTTAGTAGGTACTAACAGAACGAAATATGTATTGCGTTCTCGACTACTTTACACGCGACGTCTTGCAAAAGTTCTTTGGTTGGAAGAAAATGTATTTAACAATGAGACTTTTGACATAAAATTTATTTAATTAAAATATAATTAACTACTTTCTTACTAAAACTTTTGAAATCCTTGTTAATTGCTTTTGTTAGAGATTTTTTTATTTTGTATTTACGTTAAAAATATAACGGGTGACACGGGATGTCGTTATGTTGTTACCTCCTAATTTGCTCTTTTTACATTTTTAACATTTTTTTTAATTTCTGTACAGGGTGTTTTCTAACTACGGTAGAAAACTTAGAAGGGTTTGTATTTTTATGAAAAGTAGTTTTTATAAACATATTTAATGCAAGAAGGCGTTTACAAAGTTCTACCAAGTTTAAGACTGCTGGGTCCAATGGAGTCTCAGTGGACACCACAGCCAATATTATTAAGAAAAAAAGAACGCCACTGACATTTTAGAAATTATTATCACATATAAGACACATTATATGTGATAATAAAAAGTATCCATTAACAGTATAAAATAAAATACAAAATTTAAAAAATAACAATTTTGACCTTAGTGAATAAGAACAATGACGACTTTTGATAAAATACACGACTGCTCATTTATTTGAAGGCAAACGATTAATATTTTTTTTAGAAGAAATGAAAATGGCTTAATTTTTTTCTCCAACGAAGCTAGATACGAAGAAAATTAAAGTAACTAAAAAGCTGCATTTTAAATTGCTTAATCAAAAAAAAATATATAAAAACATTGTAAAAAGTCACAGGAATATTTTTTTCTCAATATCTAATATTGGCTGTGGCACCCACTGAGACACCACTAAACCCAAAATCTTAATCTTGGTAAAGCTTTACAAGCGCCTTATTACATTAATAAGTGTACCAAATTTTATCTAAATCGGATAAAGGATTTTTAAAAGATATTTAAAAAATATCGACTAAGTATTTTTTAAAACTTAACCGCCCTGTATCTCAGAAATGAAGCTAGTCCGGACCAATGTTTATACATAAAAACTTTTTTTTAAATACATAAGAAATCACTCTCTTAAGTTTTGTACCGTAGTTAGGAGACACCCAGTAACACCCTGTATACTACCATCGTTCAACAACTTGTTGAACGATGATACTACAGTGCATTGCCTTAATGTCCCTCTCCTTTTTAATATTTGAACGGATCAATTAGTAAAAAAGTAAAACTTTGGAATACGAAATTGATGCATAAATACTTTATTTTAAAGTAAAATTACCAGATGGCAATTCCAAGATGGCGGCTGGGAACCATCTTGGAAAAAATTATAACTCTAGAATATTTTCTTATACGAAATGGCGGTACTTTAAAAATTACCTAAATACCTAATTTGGATGGCCATACTTCCAAAACTAATAAAGTTAGATGTACCTAATGTGGTGTTTTCTTAAAGCTCTTAGATAGATAGAAGATATTTAAAAGAGCCCAAAGAAAATACCACATTAAGTGCATTTAACTTTATTAGTTTTGGATATCAGGTATTTGGGTAATGTTTAAAATGCCGCCATTTTGTATTAGGTAAAGTTATTGACTTTATTTTGTAGGGTTATTATCAGGAGCTTTAAAATTATTGTGATAAGACCTTCCCTTTTTCATTTAATTTTTTCCAAGATGGCGCCCAGTCGCCATCTTGAAATTTTCATATATCAATTTTACTTTTAAACGAGAAGCTCCAAGTTAAAACGCAGTATTTGATAAAACACAATTTTTAGATTACATCAAAATTTTTACTGTGCGATTTTTCTTTATAAATCTTGAAAAGTTATTTAATCCTAATATGTATAATTTATATATTTTTATTATGATATATTTTAATTAAAAGACTTTTTGAACATAAAAAATAAAACGCGAAGTAAAAATTGTGAGCCTCTTAAAATTGTGTTTTATCAAAAACTGCATTTGATTTCGAGCTTCTCAAATATAGTATTTATGCATTAATTTCACATCTCAAAGTTTTACTTTTTCCAATTGATCCGTTCAAATAATAAAAGGGGGGCATTAAAGAAATGCACTTTATATTTTATTCTCAAAAATCAACTTTCTTATTTTAGAAACAACCAGCAACATTCCTAATTAGTTTCTATATTACAACATGATAATCATTTTTAAGATAGTATTTCTGCTTTAAAAAATATCAAGAAATTGCAGTTTCTAGTTTTTAAAATAAAAATACCCCTTATTAAAATATTTAAAATAATACCTTTAAAGTTTCTTTAATGCCACTTTAAAACTAACCAGAACTTACTACTTTCTATATAAGAAAAACATCAAATGTATAAACCATTTGATACATGATTGTTTTTAGCATACTTAAAAAAAATAGGACTAAATTTTAAAATAAAGGGTAGATTGATGTATAAGAATAAAGTTAAATGTCAACCCTTAAGGGAAAATCGTGGTACAAAAATGGCGGAAGGATAATGTTTTTATAAGTACTTACATACTTTTAAATAAACATAATAATGTTTGCATATAAAAAGTAAAATTAATAATAAATAAAAGAAAAAAATAATGCTTAAGCGTTTACCAAAACAGCACCAATACTTTAAAATTACACATAAAAATAACTACAACTAAAATGGAAGTAAATTTTATTTTATTGGAAAAAGAAATTTATGATTTAGTTTGGAAAATATTATTGTTTAAATGTCTTTCTTTACTTTGTTTACTTGAATTGATTCTTGTAGCTCAATTTCCGTTTACCTGTTTAATGATATCAGCCGGTATATTTGTAATGGTGCGTGTGATGTTCTGCTTGAGGTCACAATACGTTCGTGACCTATTCCCGTAGACCTGAGATTTAAAGTAGCCCCACAGAAAATACTTAGTCCAAAACTGAGAGATCGCACGATATTGGCGGCCAGCTCACATTACCATTGCTCAAAATAACCCGCATTCTGATGATAAATTTTAATAATTTAATTTTAATAATTAAATGTTTAATAATCTCTACTCGTTGTGGAATCATTTATCTTTCCATAATAACTTGTTAGACACGACTGAACAGAACTATGGCAGTTTGGTGAGATAATTCTAAGCAATGTTGCTTCAACAACATTTTAAAGTTCTGACAGTCTTATTGGTAAACCCTTTAGTTTACACTTAGTTTTTCCTATATATATATATATATATATATAAATAAAGATTTGTTCTATTCACAAACAAAAAACTATTTTATTTTATAGAAAAGAATAATAATTCTTATTATTTACCAACTATTTAAACGTGAGGTTACTTTATTACAGTTTACCTATCCATTTCTAATTTAATTAAAGTTCTGACAGTCTTATTGGTAAACCCTTTAGTTTACACTTAGTTTTTCCATATATATATATATATATATATATATATATATATATATATATATATATATATATATATATATATATATATATAGCTTTTAGCATTGCAGGCATAGCAGACATTTTTATAAAGAATAACAAGTATATTTAAGTCCATCATGGACACACTGTATAAAAAAAAAACGTCAAACAAAGTAACAAGTTATATGCTTACTTGCTTAGTAGTCATAATGTAAAAACTAAATAAATATATTTTTTTATTAATAGTGATCATAAATAAATATGACAAGAAAAATTGATTGTCCTTGCATATAACAATTTCCTAAATTTTAATGAACCAAAATACATATGACATTTTATAAAACAAATTGTAACATTTTAAATTGATATACTTATTTATTGTTTTTCTTTACGTGGTATGCATAATTGGTAGCTGAAATAAACACAAAGGCTCTACACTATAAATTAAAGGGTTATTAGGTACTTAAAAGAATTTACGGCTTATTTTATATCACTATAAATATATCAGAATGTTGTGGTAAAACAAGGTGACAATTTATTAAGGATAATGTTAAGGTAAACCGATCTTCGAAGACAAAGCGATTTAATGATAGGTCATATTTTTGTAAATCTTAAAGAACTTTATGTGTAGCTAAAAAAACAATACGTTACCAAATTAAGAGGTTGTATGAAGTGTTGTTAGTAGTCAAAGGGTGAAAATAAAATTAATATAAAAAAACAATAATTTAAATATCTAAGTTATCATATAATTTTAATTTACAATAACTTTGTAGAAATTTATTTAAAAGTATTTTTAATAGAAACTTAACTTTATTTATACCTGGATTAGTTCTGCATGCTTATTAAGTACTAAAGGTTCATCAAAAGTACAAAATATGTACAGGGTGGTGCGTTTTTGTTGACCTTGCAGGGTATAGCGAAAACTAAAAGAGGTAAAACAAATCTGATTGCGCAATCTCGATTCAAATTTTTAAAGTCATTTCAATAGTGAAAGTAAATAATGGCTAACTTGATTCGTTTTGGAGATATAGACAAAAAATATATACATAAAGAAGTTGTATGGATTTTTACGTAGAATTTTGTGACGTAACTATATTTTTTCCATTGACTTTTATTTTTAAGTTATGACGTAAAGTTGGATTTTTTAAATACCGCATCTTATATTTTTTATCCCCAATAAAAACGTCTTTTTAAAAGACGTAAAAACCGCATTTGATATATTTAATCAGTCCCAGTGTCAGAAATATAGCCATCGTCTGAAGTTCGATAATAAAATGTAATTTTTAGATAAAACACCCTGTATATGTTTTACCATTAAAAAGGCATTTTAAAGGCCTTTGAAAATATGTCACATTTAAAATGATTTTCTCAAACAATTTCGGAAATATGAGCTTTTAAATGTTAGCGCGCATATCTACCATTATTTAGATTTATATGGTTTTATTACCAAAACTAAAAGAAAATAATATATCCAATATGGTATTTTGTTAAACTTGTTTAAAATATCTTTGCAACGGTAATATAATATACAGGGTGTTTCGTTAAAAAACAAATGATGTTGGCGATATTTCCGAAATTATTTAAAAATATATAACTTATTTTAATTAAGCAATAAAAAATGCAGCTTTTTGCTGTTTTTTATATGTTTAGCTCTTAAGAAAAAAATCAACCTTAAAAAATATTTTTGGAATTATTTTTATGATTTTGTAATAACAGTTATAAAGCAACAACAGCAACAGATACTTAATAAAATTCCTTTAACATTAACACTAATCATGGTTAAAATAAATTATAATTAAGTACTTTTTAATTCAAAGCAATTAAAAATAATGAAATGACGATCTTTTGATATTAAGGTAATAAAATAATACGATATTAATTACATTTATTTTAGAATATTTTTTTTCAATCAAAGCACTTTTTTTTGTTGTAGGAAGCTGTCGATTTTTATGGGTATTTCCATGGCTTTGGCACCCAGGAACCCATCAGTATAATTTTTACTTTTGCCCTTTTCCCCTATCTTAACTTTTATGGGACTATGTCATAGAAAATAAAAGGTAATTATCACTTTATTTATTATATTTAACAATTTTAATCAGCAAATCGCGAAAATTAAAAATTATGCATTTTTAACCATATTAACTTTCCAGACCATTAACTTTAGACATAGAAAAACCTTTTTTGTTTGTTTGTCAATTTTTAAAACATCCAGTTTAAATAAAAATTTTTAATAAATTAGTGATTTTGAAGACACGCAAACAAAAAAAAATACAATGTTACCGTTTTTACGTAAATAAATTATGATAATAATATAATATGTAATAATATAATATAAACTATTCGAAGATAAAAAAAATAAATAGAAAGAAATATGTATGAATATTTAAAATTTAATATTTTTTTACTAATTTAAATAACTTAAAAGAAATGATTAAAAAGAAATATTGTATTACATTAAAATACCTTTTTAATTAGCTAAATCAGATAGTTATTTGACATTTTAAACACCCTAGAAAAATCAAAGTCAAGTGCAATATTTTAAATATTAAAACAATTACTAGGTATAATACTTGCGTAACTAAATTTACAAATAATTAAAAACTAGTCGTTTTATTTAAACTAGCTGCATAAAAGGGGTGGTGTCTCAAATTATAGTGAAATATAACTGGTTTAAGCTATACTTAAAGTAACAATCATACAGTATAAAATATCATACTTGTAAATCGGATTTAATCCAATGCACTCATAGAAAAACCTTGGAATATTGTATTATAATATACCTACGTATAAGTATCTTTAAGTTGATCAGTGGTAATTACCATTTAATAATATATGAATCTCAACTTATAAATACCTGTTTCTTTTATAAATCAAAAATTTTTAAGTCTGCCACTAAAAATCGACTTTTGGTTTTTATGTACCTATAACATATTTTGGTAGCTTCATAAAGAAATACTACAAAACGGCTTTTAAAATTTTTTCGAAAATGTATAAGTGATTTAAAATAAAGTACTTTTTCCTAAATTACAATATATCAGCGAATAATAACTGGATTTCAATGAAAATTGATTGTTTGCCAAGGAATGGTAAAGAAACCGAAAAAGAAATGTAACAAAAATTGCTTATAAATAATTAGTTTTATTTATAAATATAAATGGTAATTTAGCTATATTTTTGGTGTCAAATATATTTTTTGAATGTTAATTATTATATTAACCACAAAAAGGCCCACTCTTTTATGCGCAAGACACTGGTTTTTTGGTGGATTTATTAAGCAGATTTAGCGATTAAATGTACTAAACAGCGGCAATGGCGAACGCACTACACCAAGCGCTGTGTCTTACGCCGAATTTTCGAAAATACTTCTAACGTAAACGTCCCTATTATGAGACATATTTCACGATGGGTTTCAACACTTTTCCAATATCAATTCTATTAGTAGAAAAATACAGTTCTATTTGTATTATTTGTTATATTAATAATTTTATGATTAACAAATCGAGATTAACAGTCTATAATACATTACGTTAAAATACGTATTATTACGTAATAATAAATTTTTTATTTAAAAATGAAATAAAATAGGTATTTTTAAAGGGAGCTCAATGACTCTATTTATGAGACACTGAAAAAGCATATTTTATGCTCCCAGTGTCTCATGATGCATGTTCCTATTTTTCAGACAGTTAAATAATTATTAGAGAATTATTGCAAGTTGCCTTATTAAGCTCGGGTATTAATACCGGCCTTATTTAAATAATTCTTGCACCCATAATTTAGAGTTACTGCAAATCATGTTAACTGTTCCATTAACCTAAAAAAATGGAAAACAAATTTTAGTAGTTTTTCTTTATTGTTTTGTATTGTAGGGTTTTGTTTTACCCAATTACAAAAATAAATTTATAAAAGCAAAAAAACTTTTCGATTTTATAGTCGGCAGACGTTTGGTTGTACGAACAGTTCCGAACTTAAAATAAGGCCAAAATAAGGCACGACCTAAAACCGACATTAATAAAGCCAGGTACAATCCTTATTAAGGGAGTCATTATCCCACCATGCATCTGCGCAAGCTCAGATGTCAAAATAAGGCCGGTATTGTTAGTGCCTGGCCTTATTGCTTTATGCAATAATTCTCTATTAAAACCTATTTTAGGTTGTTTATTTATCAATAATTTGGGATCCGAAAAGCAACTAATTTTACTGGTCTCTGAGTGATAAAGAAGGAAACTTTTGTAAATTAAATGAGTTTTAACCACAAATTGTTGATAAACACAAGTCGACTAATATGGTAACAACTTTACCTGGACTAAAATAATGGGATTTCATTTTTATTTTTAATTAAATTATCTTTTTTAAATATAATTACAGTGTCTAGACATGTTTCACTTACCTAATAATTTTTTTCTAATAGTGGGACAGGTGAATAAAGTTAAGCAAATGCTTATACTATAGTATTGTCTTTATTTTACTCATGCAAGTTTGAATATTTTATTTCCTATTATAGTAGTAGTTACGGCTCGTAGTCCGTTTTTGATATTTTTGTTCAAATATCTATGGTCAAGCAAAAACTATGTTTTTAGCCTAGTTTTGATTAAGTCTTTATCACATTTAATCTTTGGTTATTTTCCATTATTAAAATAAATCTAAAAAGCTTTTTCTTTCAATTTGGCTGTTATTTAATCCGAAACTATCATTTGATTCCATGATTCAATATAAAACAAAATTTGATAAACCTACTTATTGAAAATATTTAGGTAGAAAAAATTTTAAAAAAAATCAGTGCTAGGTCCATGCTATTTGTCTCAATGTTATATTGTTAGGTTAGGTAGATCATCTTACGTTATTTAACTTAAAATACGTATTTGTAGGAAAATGTTAAGAGTGTGTGCTGAAATCTGTACTATAGGTATAATGAGACACTAAAATATAGAATATTCTTATTATAAAGAAGCATATAAAAAATCTTTGACACTTTAGCTCTGTATTAATTTACAAATTGTGTTTATAAATGTCGTTAACAATTTAATTTCATCGGATTGAAATGTTGTATCACCAGTACCATCCAACTCTTTCCACTTATAGTTTTAATGCAGATAAGCCGGTACTTATTTTAAAACTTCCTTATATATTTATCGTTTATCGGGCATAAATAGGACGTTTGGCAACATCGCAAACAAATGGGTCTACTGTCTGTGTTTATAGTATTTACGTAACCAGGGACGTAGCAGATAGGTGTATTTTTACAAATTGTAAAAAGTTTGAATTAAACAAAAAAGTACTCAGTGTGTCTCTACACTGTCCCAGGAGTCACCATTTCAATATATTAAGTATTTCCATAACACCCTGTATAAACTTTTAACTATTCACAATTCACCGCAGAACCTTCTGGTTAAATGCATAAGCTATGTCATTGTCAGTATTTTAAGCAAAAAAACTCATTTGGACATTTTTCTTTAAATATGTTACCAATATTTGTTGAGGGTTTTCCAGAATGAGTATGATATTTAGAAAATACAGAGTTATTACGAAAAATATGTTTTCTTCGAAGAGAAAACGAAGCATTTAACGCCGAAGGTAAACTCGATCGAATGTCATGGATTTATAGGGATGCCAATAGACTTGCTCGATTTAATCCAATTGAGTGTCGTGATCCCCCTGCAGATCACTTTTTAAATTAATGAAATATTGTCTTTATTAAATTTATAAAGAGTATAATGTCATATTATTTTAATAAATTAGTACTTTCCGCGAGGTATCACAATTATAGACAGTGTCTCATAATAGGCACATTTACCTTACCTTCTCTGCGGTGTATATCCAAACCAGACGAGAGGGCGTTGAAGGCGGTACAAACTACCGAGGCCCGGGCTTAAAGGGGGCCCGCGAGCCAGGCCACTTATTATTTTTTACAAATATTTAATTTTAAAGCAAAAGGTATGGGATCTGGGTAACTCTTCAGTTAATATGATATATTTAAAATTGGACGTCCCACTTTACAAGTAGAAACAGTGTTGGACCCAAATATGTGTTTTAAATTAATTTTTGCCTTCTAAATAAGAATCTGTGGTCAGAATTGAGTCGTGAGGTCGCAATTTTTCCTAACATTAAGAAACCGAAAAATAATCGCAATTTTGACGTTTTTCAAGGCAAAAATAGAACGAAACCCTTATATCACATCTTTAGGTTATTTTTTTAATAGTCTTTTTTTGTTGTTTTCTCCTTTTCCTTTTCTTTACTTTAAGCTTTTGGGTAAATTTTGGCCACCATGTTCTCTTTTCGTATTTTTGAATATTTTTCACTGATATTTTCATATAAAGAATAAAGTAGCCAGACATGCGATATACCAACGGGTTTTTGTTGTATTTTTACGTCCTGAACGCAACCGTAATAGTTTTTCCCCAGTCATCAATAAATTACAGAGAACCGTTAAAATCTTTTTCCTGGATTCCTTAGGGTCCCCGAGACTAACAAAAGTAGGTAGATTCCCTTATAACACATATTAAAGACGGTGCTTAAATTAAATATCTAGGGGGCAATGCCACAAAAAAAAATAAACATTTCAAATGATTGTACCTTGAACCCCATAAATGTTTTTTGCTTCTTATCTATTTTACCATTAAGGGGGCCCAGATTATGGTCTGACCCAGGGCTCGCCATGGCTCTCGGCTTTCCTGTGTCTAGCCTATTGAAGCGTTTGTATCTTTTTTTCTGGTAAGAGAACACTAAAAGTTTCTTGTGCCGTTATTCAGTTATTAGATTAGTTAATATTAAAAAAAATACAATGCCAAGAAGTAAGCTTGATTACCACTTGTTTATCATAAGCAATTATTTTGTACGTAAATATTTTTTTCTGTTTCTCTACTATTTCTTAGTACATAAATCAACTATAGTTTTAATAGAAATCCAGCAATTATTCGCTGATATATTATTCTTTATAAAAGAAGTACTTGATATTTTTGTCACTTATAAATGAAAAAACGTTTCAGGGTATTACTTTTAACCAATTAAGCTACCTAAATATGTAAATAGATACATTAAAATTAAATAGTCAGGTTTAAGTGGTCCGCTTAAAACAATTTTGACTCATATACTAGGTATTACACAGGGTATTTCTAAACAAATGCAAACAAATTTAGAAGGTGATTTTTCCAACAAAAAAATATAAAAATCATATAAACATATGTCTTTAACGTCTTAGTTTTTCAAACTACGGGATGTTAATTTTTTTAATGTTGTTTTTTTATATTAACTTTTAATACCCATTATATATTTTAAAAATATTAATTAAAAAATTGGTTTAACAAAATATATTATTTTGTGGTGTTTACATAAAATTATTTTTACAGGTCAAAAACTTCTATAGCAATAAAAGTAAATATCTACTAAGATTCTGCATAATAATAGTGTTTTTTATAATATAAAATAGTTTATTACCTCTTTTAATTTCTTGATTGCTAGATTAAAATTAAATCTTGCAACATAAGACAGGTTAAGGTTTTAATTAAACAAATTGTATATTTATTGTAACAAATATTTAAAGGCAGAATTTATTAACAAATTAAAATAACTGACAAGCAAAAATGACCAGTACAGAATAACAATTTTTCTTTAATTTTTATACAAACAAAAATAATTATTTTTTTGAGAAGCAACTTTATTTGATCTAATAAAATTTCGTTCATCACAGATCTTATCAAAAAGTTTAGTTTTTTAAAATTTTAGCACCCTCCCTTTGATCAAAGAAGACATTCGCTTAAAAGCTAGACAGCTTTCCCGGGGTTACGGCAGCTGAAGGCGCGGAAGGAGCATTTTCTACCCACAGAGATCGAAAAGTATTTGTGACGGGGGAAAGGGACCGAAAATGTGCATTTCAATAACTATATTTTGTGAAAAAGCTGAAGGCGGTTTAAAGCCGGATAATATCAAGATCTAACTCGAGCCACCTTTTTAAGAAGAAGAGGTCGAGCTGGCATGTTGCCTAGTAACAGCGTCAATAATTAAGCCCTAACACTTTATAGAGACACTCTCTATATTTCATCACAACGTACCCTATATTTCATCATAACATATTTTTATTATATAGGGTGGACAAAAGCGCACCCCTCAAATATATATTTTTCTAAAAGCTGATTTTTTTTAATATCCTGTTTCTTAAGCCTTTTTAATACAAAGATGACGTCTGGGAGACTCCGGCCAATGTTTTTCTATCCATAGCTATATCCCGCCTTGTGTTTTAAGGTTAATAGATCATCAACTTTTAAGTTTGTCATTGCTTAGGCTGTATAGGTATTTAAAATTAGTGCCTTCTGGTGATTGTAATTATAAATATAAAAAGCCAATAAAAAAATAGCATACAGAGTGTAAAAAAAGAAAGTAGAGTGGTTTTTATAAAAAACTTTCATTTAAATAAGTAACACCACACCAGGGGCGGTCATAGGGGTGCCCCTTTGATGCCACATCCTTTGTATTTCACACATATCTAATGAAAAATATGGGTATTTCGGGCATTAAATGATGATATGCTCCCTCCCCCCCGGCCTGGTCCAAGGGTGATGATGGGATTAAAAATTATAAATTAAAGAATGAAGAAAAACCATAAAAATATAAAAAGTAAGTGAGAGGACTTTTTGTTTTGTTTTTTGCTCTTCAAAATTTTTTTTTGTAGGGGCGCCAAATTTTTGTTTTATGCCACCTCACACACTTTTCCTTGGCGTATGCCCCCCTCAGAAGGTGATATGACCGCCCCTGCACCATAATTTGTCAAAATAGCGAAAAATCCACATGTATCTCGACGAATTAGATCATCAGACTTGTGATATTGTAGGTTTGTTCTCAAAATCATTCAAAAAAGAAAATTAATAGATTGGCCAAAAGAAAAACTTGCAATGGCTGCTTGCCTATCAAAGCAAACAAAGGCAATCTACCAACGTTTATTACAGCACAACGAATGTGTTTTATTAAATAATAATTTTAGGGGTTTTATTTATTTTTGTTAGCTTCTTTATACTTTTAAAGTACTTTTTAGTATCTATTTATGTTTTGTTTATTAGAATAAATGCTGGTTTTAAGGTTTTAAGGTGTGTACAATCTAATCTTGTTTGTTTTACCCTCTAATATATTTTTGTGGCAAACGAAAATGTATTTTCTTTTATATTTGAAAAGACTAACTATTTGTAACTTTTTTTTATATAAATTAAAATACTTCTCAAAAATTATGTAATAATAAAATATATTGGTATTTAAAACCAATAATATATTGCGCAAAGTCTGCGAGAAGTCACGTTAGTTGCAGCGTTACAAGTACAACTTAGTGATTAAGGTTTAAATCCAAAAGTATTTTTTCTGGTAAATTATTTTAAATTAGACAGTAAAAATATATAAAAAATTAAAAGTTATTATGGCAATGCAATGTGGGGCTTTAAAATTTTTAAAGGGATCTAAGCAAGTCTGTTGTAAAGATCTATTCAATAGTAAAAACGCCACAAGCGTCATAAAAATGAGGACGGCAATAAACTATTGCTGTCTAAACGCAGTCGTTTAAATAATGTGCGAGCAACAAAAGGGGAATAATTTAAACTGAGACAGAACTGATGACGCCGTGACATTTTTACTATTGTCGTTTAGTTTAAAAGCATATTATAATAAAATTGCTTGTTTTCAGACTCTACGAAAGTCTTCTAAATCCGCCACTGCATTGTAACTAGAAACGAGCATTGCGGTCTCCAAATCAACATCCGCAATGACAAATAAAAATTGCGCACCAAGAGATCAGAAAGGTTAAGAGTAGGTGTGTCAAAACATCATAATTTAACTGTTATTATTGCCTGATTTATGATGTATCAGTAATTAAGCTATAACTATTGTTATTATGGGAATACCATTTTTACTTGACTACATATATTTGATTTAGTTTAACATGTATATCGTGATTATCATTTATGTTGTAACGAAATAGTATACCAGACAGAAACATAATATTTGACGAGTGCTGAATTTCTTGACAATATGGCGAAAGTCAAGGTTACATATATGTTTTTTTTGTAAACTGAAGATAATAAATCATCAGCCGGAAGAAAAGTGGTGGCATTGGTGACAATTGTTTATTAATATGCAAAAAATGGAAAAAATTTGACTGTACTACAAGAGCGTAGCCAGGTTGTTGTTAAGGGGAGGGGTGAGGTTTCCTAAATCAAAATGTAGTTTGCACTACTGGTCAAGGACCGCTAGTCAAGAACACCAATACAAATTTAATAAAAGACCAAATTCAAACACGATTGCTTTAAACAACAGCATTTCCTTTTAAAAAAAGCTACCAGTGGCGTACAAAAGTAGCACTACACCAGTATAGTACCTAAAAATAGAAATTTTTAATGTTATACTTTTAATTTTTTTGTTTAATATTTTTTACTTTAGTTTTATTAATTTATAATTATTTACAATTCTGCATACTAGTAATAATAAATAATCATATTACACGGAAATTTTTTTACCAGTACAAAAATCAAAATCAAGACGTGTGGATTGAGTCTGGTACTGGTAAAAATGTAAGACATATTTCGTGTATCGAAATTGCTAAAAAAAATCAATGAAAAAATCTAGCCCTTTGTTTTTTTCATTCACTAACCGGTTGCGATACCACGTCCTCCTTTTATGGAAAAGGAAAAAAGTGTTGGGAAGCTTGGGAATCTTTTCCGGAAGTTACAGCTACTTTCATTGATTTATTGCAGCATTCCAAAAACCTTCATCTCGGCAATTAAGTGTGATCTCAAAATTCGTTGTAAGCATTTACGATAAACATTCTGATAGTAGCAACATTGATATTTGTCGAATGCAACTTTTTGCCAAAAAAAACCGAACGGTTGAGAATTTACCCCCAACAATGAATGCTTTAGCACTTCACCTTAATCAATGAATTTATCAAGCAGGATTTGTTTGGGGTAATCTCTGCCAACCAGTGGTTGAACTTCCATGTCCATCTGAATGGGGATGGATTTTTGAGAATACTAAATGGACACCACTGTGGACCACTTTAAAAAATGAAAAAAATATCATCTGATACACTATTAAAATGTAAATGTAAGATTTGTGGCAAAAATTGTAAATGTTTTTTAAATTTTTTAAAATGTACCAGGTTATGTTTGTGTGGGGAATGTTGTAATTAGGTATTTTAGGTTGTGTAATAATGTGTTTGTTGTTTATTGATGTTATATACAGTGTGTCCCAGGATAGATGTTATAAGAGGACAAATAGAACAAAAATTTTTGAATTTTAAAACGAAATTTTGGACAGACCGGTCGCATGGTCAAAACTAATAAATACAAAACTTTACTTCAATTGGTATTAAACAGGGGAGTTAAAAAATTGACAAAAATATTTATTTTAACTTAACATGTTTAACTTTAAATTTTAACATAAAATTTAGTTCTCTACAACATCTAATATATAAAATTCTCGTGTCACAATGTTCGTTCCCGTACTCCTCCGAAACGGCTTGACCGAGTCTCATGAAATTTTGTGAGCATATTGAGTAGGTCTGAGAATCGGCCAACATCTATTTTTCATACCGCTTAGTGATAAGGGTTGTCCACCCTTAACATTTTTTTAATTTTTAGGCTAGAAATTACTTAAAAATTATTTATATGGCAAAACAACGTTTGCCGGTCAGCTAGTTTACCTATACAATTTTGTCCTATTTTAAAAAATAAAGGTACTTTATTCTTGGTCATTTTTCATATTTTTAGTTATAACTTGCCCTGTATATTACCAATTGAAATAAAATTTTGTATTTATGAGTTTTGGACCATGTGACCAGTTTTCCAAAAGGACGATTAAAAATTCCAAAATTTTTGGTGAATTTATCCTCTTGTAACACCTATCCTGGGACACACTGTATAAGCCATATTTGTTATTATCTTTATAATAAAAAGTTATTATAATACTGTTGTTATTTATTTAAAAATATAATGAATCAAATTATAAAACAAAAGAAATAAGTAAATAAAATGTAAAGTATAATTATTAATTAATAAATCTAAAGTGAAAAATAATCTTTTAAAATTAATAGAATAACATTAAATATTTCGATTTCTAGGTACTTTACTGGTGTAGTACTAATTTGGTACGCCACTGGTAGCTTTATTTTAAAAGATAATAGTCTAAATGATAACTTTGTGGTTTGTCGTTTATGTTGTTTATTTTTTTTTTGTTAATGGTTTGAAAGATATATGGTAAAAAGTGCCGTATGGATACTCCCCTTCGACTTTTTTTTGTTGTAGAGTCTTACCAAAAAAACAAAAATATTATTTTTATTATTACTATTATGCGCAATAAGGTAATATTACCAATTAATATAACTAAAGTGAGAAATATTCTGAAAAATAAAATAAAAGTATAACATTAAAAATTTCTATTTTTAACTACCTACTATACTGGTGTAGTGCTACTTTTGTACGCCACTGGTAGCTTTAATTTAAAAGAAAATAGTATAATGTTATACACCATTCGATAGTGAAAACTTTGGCCTTAATTTTTTGTGTCTTATATTTTTTTGTTTGGTAGACGGTTTGGAAGATATATCGTAAAAAATGCCTTGTGGATGCTCCCCTCCAACTTTTTTATATTGGAGATTCTTATGTAATAAACAAAAATACAATTTTAATTATTACTATTTTGCAGAATTTTGTGCTCTATCTAACGACACTAAAATCAGTTTTTTATCATTTACCGTTTAGAAGATATTAGAAAAAAACTATATCAATCCCTTAAGCAACTTTGAGGGGGTGGGGGGTGCCAGCAGGACTTTTTGAGGTGGGTCTGTTCAAAAATCTACTAATGTTGACATACTTTATTTACTCTACAAAGCATTTGCTTCTACTCAAAAACCGAAGTATCGGACCCTTAAGTCACTTTGTAGCCAAAATAATGCATCACATTTTCTGGGGGGACCTGCCCATAAATTCCTGTTAACTTTTTCCTGTTTCTAGCTGCAGGAAAATAACGTGATATCCTCCAGCCCTAAATGTCTTAGGTAACTTAAGGACGCACCCTTAACCTTCTAAAGACCGGGTAGTAAAGCTTAAAAAAGCTTTTTTAACACTCTGTATCTCTATAATTTAGCCTTTTAGGACATGGTTTATTTGAACCTTTTTTCTTAAAATCGCCTAAGAATTAACAATTTAAAGGATTAGCATCTAATTTTAAAACACCCTGTATACCTTAGACATGGCCATACAAGAAGTGATTTTTTTTAAGATTCAAATGTCTTATAAACGGCTGCTTAAAGTAACTTTTACCAAGTATACCTTTTTGTGTAAAATATGTTAAAGAATAAGAATTTGTAACTAAAAGTTGCATACAGAGTGGCTTAAAAAAGTTATCTTGTTTTTAATTTGTTTAAATTCCGCAGGTGACGCCCACTAAAGTTTACATATCGAATTAATACCGAATTCTTTTTCTTACTTCCAAAACCCCCTACAGCCGAATATGGTGACAATACACCCACTATTAATAAAATTATCTATAAAAACTAAAACCAAAATAAATATTTAACACCCTGTATCTCCGAAATCATTTATTTTTGGACTAAAGTAAGTTGTGTTAGATCGTTATATTTTATCCTAAGCAACACGAGTAAATACTCGTATTAAAAAAAATATTTTTTATTAATTATAAATTATAATTATTAAAATTAGGAATTATTATTTATTAGTATTAAGATTTATACTAATATAAATTTATGGGTTGAAAACTTTTTGACCCTCCTGTATATTCTGGGGTCAACGTTGTAAATTGATCAATGTCGAAATTCGGTCAATGTCGCAAATCGGTTAAGTAAAACTACTGTTGACAAAACAAAGGAACCGGAACTAATAAACCTAACCATAATTTTAAGTCTTGCCGGAACGCAGCTAAATGGTTAATTTTGGTTGGCGTTCGTATAGATTTTTTTAAATTATTTAAGACAATGACCGGTTGATCGATTTCTCGACACAAAATATAGCTTTTTTAAATTTTTTTCCATAAACCTACAAGGTTTTTTCCCAACAAAAGACGAAACTTTAAAGGGTAATTTATTACATATAATTAAATGAAAAAACGTTCCTATAAACATAAAAGTGTAATTTAATTGATGGCTAAAAATACAGGGTATGATTCCCTAGCTTATTTTATGTGAAAATTTTACCCATATCGGTTAAGGGTATTTAAGGTATTTATAAAATATATAGTGCGTTCCAATTAAAACGAGCCATCCCCCATAATTTGTTTATTTGTAGCCATATAAAAAAATCCTTAAATCCGTCAATTTTTATTTTTAGGGGAACAGATTGTTGTCTCAAAATTTACTTGTTCAAGGTTATCCCCTCCCCCACCAATATAAACGTTAAAAAGTTTAAACGGGAAAGGGGGCAAGTGGTACCCTATCTTAAAGAGTTTTAAATTATTTCTTTAACATACTTTGGTTTTTCAAAATCGGTTTAGTATTTTCAAAAAAATGAACTATAAATACCTGGTATCTTTAGCATCTTTTACAGGCAGGGCCGTTTCTAGGGTACCTGGCGCCGTGGTGCAAAAAATTATTTGGCGCCCCTACAAGAAAATTATTTTTGAGTTGAAAAAAATTGAATTCCTAATCTTCTTTCTTTCCTTTCTTCATTAATATACTATTTTTGAAGAGCAAAACAAAAATATGCAATTCTACGCCTTTTTATCTTGATATTTTTTCTTAAAATTTGCATTTTTTCCATAAAACTTGTTTCTTTTTATGGTAAGTCACGACAGACAATAGTGTTAGGAAAAATATGTATAATTTAATTTATAATAATTAGTAAAACTGACCATTATTTCAATTTATCCTAATTATCTTTTGACTGTGTTTCAAAAGGTATGAAAATAAATTTCCCCATTCCCTTCTTTCTTCCTTCATTAATATTTTTGAAAAGCAAAAAAAAATCCCCCAATTTTTAATTGCAGTACTTTTAATTTATTTCCTACCCACCGCCCACCCGCCATTGCAAAACTTTCCGCCCTTTATTTCACATTTTCCCGCCCCTATAGCGTTGCACCCTGGTGCCTTGCACCACCCGGTAGGCACGGCCCTGTTTACAGGCTAACTATTTTACTTTTTAGAACATCAAAATACAATTTGGTACCAAGATATGTTACCTAATTGGGTAGTATTTTATAAATTCAGCTGTTTTCTGTTACTTCTGGTTTAGCCAGAAACGACCTCAACTGTATTATTTAAAATGGGACATCCGGTATATTTTTAATTATTTGAATTGGATACGTCACTTCAAGTACACCTAACCTCTAAATATTTTAAGTTTGTTATCTAAAGTACCATAAATGTAATAAAACTTTAAATTTTGGACCAAGCAGTCACAGCAAACTAAATAATTAGGTACATATATTTTTCCGTAACCCTTTGGGCCAAAATTAACAGTTTTATCGTATAATTAGCACTCTAAATCAAAAGTTAAAAATATTTATAGGCTTGATAACAAAAAGTAGCAAATTGAGTGTCAAAGTACTTGGACTGACGTCTCCTATGCAAATAAATAAAAATATACCGAGTGTCCCATTTTAAATAATAAGGTTAGGGTCGTTTTTGGCTAAACCGAAAGTAACAAAAAACAACTAATCGATGAAATATTTCTCATTTAAGTGATATACCTACGTGCCAAATGGTATTTTAATATTCTAAAAATAAAAAAGTTACAGGAACTAAACACACCAGGTATTTAAAGTACATTTTCTCGGAAACTACAGGCTAATTTTGCAAAACAAAGTCTTAAGAGAGAATTTAAAATTCTTTAAGATAATATACCACTTTACTTCCATTTAAACTTTTTGACTTTTGTGTTGGTGGGAGGAGGGGATAACCTTGAACAAATAAATTTTATGACAAAAATGTGTCGCCATAAAAATAAAAATTGACGTGTTTCCGAATTTTTTAAGTGTACAAATTACGCAATTATAGGGAGTGATTCGTTTTTATTGGAATGCACTGTATATTTTTTTACTATATATCTTAAAAGGAAAGGAAACAGCTCCAGACATATGTTTATAGAAACTTTTTTATGAAACGACATAATAAATCACCTTTAAGGTTTCGTATCGTAGCTTGAAAACACCCTGTATACCTAGACACCAAAAATTATAAGCATATCGTGCCCTTCAAAGCTGATTTTAACATTATGTATGAATATTACATTTTACAATCAGTTAAACAATCTATAAAATCAATAAACTATCGTGGTGACTTGCAAATTTATTGTTAATTCTAATTATTTATTTTAGTGTTCATAAATAATGTATTTTCCCTTTGTCTTATCTTGTCTAATAGAAAAACTTTTCGGTTTAACATCTTGTAATCAGAAAACAGTATTACCTTCCATTTATTTACTTTTGCCTTATACGTGAAAGGCAAAAAATGCTTTATTAATTGCAAGTATTTTTTTATATCATTGAAATATTTTTGAGGTGTGTTATAGGTACAGCTAACGCTTATATGTGAGAGAAATATGTTATAATCTAACACTTTTACTTATTTATAGTAGGTGCACGTTATTGTCAAGTCAAATAAATTAACTGATTTTAAGTAAAAACTTTTTACCCATAACATTATGATTTTTAATTAGATGATTGAACTAAAGGAACAGGAATATTTAATTAATGTACGTTACACTAGACAGACAATTAGCAATTTTAATTAGATTTTTAATAGGTTAAAAATATTTTTAATCATAAAATAATATAAACCATTGGGACAAAAGCGTACATATACGAGTATTTATTAGGCACAATTTTGATACAAATTTGCTGTGATGGGTGGAATAGAACTAGAATTTGATGCATTTCAGTAGGATCTCAAAAACCGTGAGACTTTGTCATTAAAAAGCAATTAATTGCCCAAAATAATTATATTTTACAAAGGTTTAAGTAAATTCTAGACACACACATCATCGCACACTTTACTCATTAAAAACTATTTTGTGTCTACCATACAGAGTTGGGTCGTATTCAAATACTCAGTATTCTGAATAGTCTTCGGAATATATTTTGCCGGTATTCGAATACATTTGTGTGTTTGGTATTCGGTATTCAACAGAATACTTTTTTGGTTAGTATTCGGGATTCTGTATTCGAATACTTTTAAAGTATTCGATTGGTATACTTTTTGGTATTCGAACACCGGCGTTCCGAGTATTCGAATACCAAAATTGACACATGATTGACATGAGTAGAATACCAAGGAACAAAAACTAGGGATCTTTTTTACTCTTAAAATTTTTTAATTATTGGTTGTTTTTTCTTTCTGGTATTCGAATCTTTTTTCCAGTATTGGAATACCGATTTCAGGTGATAGTGAATACCAAGTATTCGAATACTTTTTTATTTCGGTATTCATGCATTCGTATTCGAATACCGATTTACGGTATTCGACGCAACTCTGCTACCATACATAAAGATATTTTATAAATTAAATGCTTTTTAATCATATAGGGATGTTTAGTAATTCTACTGACAAACCACGGTGGGATGAAATGCCTTCTGCTATAAATTATAGAGGTTTAAACATCTTGTGACTTAAGTACAGGAAGAATTTTTTTTTTAAGCATAATCGTTTTGGTAATTTATGCAAACTTAGATATTTATTAAAATCATTAAAGAAACGGTTTCAGATATCAAATGACTCTTTTGACATATATATATATATATATATATATATATATATATATATATATATATATATATATATATATGCTTTCAGAGTCAAGGAAAGATATTATCTAAAAGTATATATATATATATATATATATATATATATATATATATATATATATATATATATATATTATATATATATATATATTAAAAAAAACTTTGTCCATGTTGTCAGAAACGAGAGCTTTCCGTATTTTGTTTTTTTAATAAGACGACATTTGCATTTTTAAAAAAAATATTATTTGAATTTTAGATTAGTTTGAACAGCTTTTGTTCACAATGATTAATTACTTAAAATAATCAATTTAAAGGGATTTTATTTGTATGTATTATTATTTTTATTACGGCACACAAAGGCTTGATAATAATGCATAAGTACTAGATATTGTGGATGCCATGTTAGTAGATAGTTATTTCCTTTTTAATTCCTAGACCTGTCAACAATGTTTTAGTAGCGAAACATGCAAATTTTACGTCACCTTTTAGACATCGAGGTAGTGACAGTGCCATCATGGACATTAAATAATTAAATAATACTAGTATTAAAATTAATATTAGAGCAAATACTAAACTAAGCAAACATAAGTGCTTGGAAGATTTAGAACTTCCAAAAGCAAAAAGATAAAAACTTGGGATTCGCACGCTTTATGCGATATATTTTCCAATCTCATTTCACAGTGTCGCAACATACAAAGCAGTGAGATTACTGTAGGGAAGCCGGATTATTTACAAGTTATTACCATCAAAACAAAAAGTCCGCCCGCCTTCTTAAATCTTAACCATTCGGTATATTCTAATGTAAAGGTCTCCATTTCTTGTCATATTTGGTGTATTCCTTACATGCTCTAGAACCACCCGAAACCGTTCTTAAACTGCCAAGAGTGTCAAAACGGTTAAAAATTCAAAAGACCTCAATTAACAGGAACACTGTTGGTGTCGTTCCGGGCGGTTCTAAAAGCTAAAAGGAATACACCAATTAATGACAACTTTAAATGTTACTGGCAATCAACTGTTTCAAATTTTATCCGAATATACCGAACAGTTCAAATTTTAGAAGGGGGCGCCGACTTTAGGTCTTTTATATATAATAATGCATTGAAAACTTTTGTTCCGTCAATGTATAGGCATTTTAATAGTGAGGCAATTAAATTTACCTTGTATTACCACAAAAGTTAAGATACATGCGTATTTTTTAATGGTTTTTTGATATTCAATAATAATATTTGAAAAAAAAACAATCACTTTTGAAGGCAATCAAGTTAAAATCACTTGAGTCTGTGGTGATCACACTTAAAACTGGGTGTTTAGTATTTAACGATTTTATAATTTCTAATTTACTGCACGTTAATATAATTAATACATGATTATATTTTTATTTTCAAATGCGTGGGGTGTCATGTATTCCATAGGTGGTAATTGTAACTACTCTATTAAATATGTGACCGGAAAATTTTATTCAGGGTGTCTCTAAAAGGTCTGTGTAAAATGCTATTACAAATTCCTTGGACCAAAATACAACGAACTAACAGGGTATCAAAATTTTAATTTTATTTTAGTTATTTTTAAATGTTTTATTTATTTTAAAAAACTGTTCTACAAAGTTCAGTATTAAAAGGTTTTTAGAATGGGGAATGGAAATATGCCAATGTTTTTGTAGAGAGCCACCTGCAGAGCGGTCTTTTGCTTTAGTTTAATGTGTTTTTTGACTTCGGTATATCATAAAAAATATAATAATATAAATATTTTAGATTAAACATCTTATTCCATACAAAAATTTGCCATTGCATTCATTTACGCTCTATTTAGGACATCTGGCAGTGTCCAAAAGGTCTATACAAAATGCTACCACAAATTCTTTGGGCCAAAATACAACGATTTAATGAATTAACCCTAATCAAAAGGTTGCTGGTTTGCAAGATACAGGGTGCCAAATTGTCTATTTATTTTTTTTTACTTGGACACCCTGTATCTCCCAACCGATCAACTTTTTAACTAAGGCAAACAGGGTTAAATCGTTTGTGTACCAATTTGTACAAACCTTTCATTTAGAATAACCCGGATAGGCTAAATAAAGAATAAGAAAATGCGAAGAAGGAAATTTTTATGTGAATTGAAATAATTATTCTAAAATATCTCAGAAATGATTGCCTGTTGCCTGTAGCGATATTCACCAAGTATCCTTTTTTGTGCAAAAAATATAAAAAGTAAAAATTATCTTTTAGAATAATAATTTACCGACGCAAAAAAAGTAATGACACTTTGAACAAAAGCAAAATATTGCAGTTGGCTCCTTCTACATTTAACAGCAAAAATTTAAATAACTTTTGATTCCCTACTTTATAAAAACCCCTTTACTGAATTATGTAAAAAAATCAAAAATAAATAAAAGATTTAAAACTAACTAAGTAGAATAACATAGAAACTTTGAGACCCCGTCACTTTTTGACAAAGGTAAATTGCGTTAGATTTTTGTATTTTGGCCCAAGGAGTCGATGGTAGCATTCTGTACAGACCTTTTAGACAAAACCTTTATATTTAGATATAAAAATGTCAATAACCTTTTCAAAAAGTCATATTTTGATTTATTTACACCAGTTTACCTTCCTTAATGATGGAAAAAGGATTGCTTTACAGACCCCATTTATTATAATAATTTTGAATTATTATTATATCAGCTTCTAGTTTTTGAAATACTTAAACTTATTGAAGTTGTAGGAACTCCATAACTCGTATAAATGCGATCGCCTTATAATTTATCATGAAATTTTAAAAATATTTTAAATAACTCTTGTGTCAGTTTTTTTGCTACGGCACAAATTTCTAAATAAAGAACTCCAAATCAAATCGGAGTTTTTGATAAAACACAATTTTGATTCCGCGTTTGATTATTATTTGAGAAAACCGACAACCTTCCTCCAGGACCCCGAAGAATATCAGTTGTTTAGTAAAAGTTACTTTTTATGCATAAAAACGTGTATTAGAAATCCGAGGGCCGTTTAATTTAATTAAAGACCCGTACAAAAATAATTTAATAAAGTTCGAAGAATGACGAAGATTAGATAATTTTGATCCTTTAAGTTTTTTTTGGTTTTTATAAAATATGAAAATACAATTCATTTATTAAATTTACATTTTAAAAAGTACCAGTATTGGGTATTATAAGGACGGCAGGGGCGGACACAGGATGGGGTCAAGGGATCCATGGCCCACACCCAAGACAGAAAAATAACCCAACAATCTTAAAATTTTAGAGAAAGCATAGGCGTACATACAGAGGGTATAACTGTTAGATGATTACCCAATAAACCCATAATACCTAATAAAAAACGGATTTTCTTTTAAAATATTTTGCTTAAGGACGTTTCAAGGAGTACTGCGACCATTAGTCTAGAGGCGTCGACTTATCAAACTAATCGTATAGTTTTGTTAAGTGCATCCTAACTATGTAAGAAAAACACTTCCGGACCAAAATAATGCATTGGGGGTTAAGAAGAGGTGGGTTTTAAGGGTAAAAACATTTTTGTATGTAAAAATTTTCGATATTGTAAAAAATAATAGTACTTTCCTCTTGAGCAAAATCCACATTTTTTGAGGGACCTCGTATACGAGTACCGCTCATATGTGTTTTTTAAGAAAAACGTTTGTTTTATTCTCAATTATTGATTCTCAGTTTTTGTAAATATTCTAAGAAAAGTTAAAATGATATTTAATTAAACGTGCCCTGAAATGTCTGTCAGGAAAGGACTTACATGTTAAACATGCAAATTTTAAAATTTAATATCTCGAAGTTATAGTACCGCAAGGCCTGTTAAAAAATTCATATGTATAGAGGACACTTATAAGTATGTGTATTTAAAGTTTTTAAAAAATTCTAAAGAAAGTGTTGTTTTGGGAACGTCCATAAAGGTCTTATTTTAATTAAACTTAACTAAACATTATTTTTTATTATTATAAATATACTTATATACATACGTTTATACAGTGTGTTCCAGGATAGGTGTTACAAGAGGACAAATGGACCAAAGTTTTTAAGACGGCACTTTGGAAAAACTGGCCACATCGTCCAAAACTAAGAAATGCAAAATTTTATTCCTATTGGTATTATACAGGGCGAGTTATATATTTTTTAAATACTCAGAAATAAAGTACTTTAATTTTTTAATAAACTAAAATTATATAAAAAAATGTTGTAGAGAATAAAATTTTATGTAAAAATTTAAAGTTAGAGCGTTATAGTCAAAAAAATATATGCCAATTTTTTTACATTACACATTAAAACTTATTTTAATTAATTATTAAAAAATAGAAGAAATTTCAAGTTTTTTAAAAATGTTGTATATAAATTCGCTTCCTTGTGTTGAGAATTAAGTGTCAATGTTGTCAATGTATAACTTGTAAAAAAATGGCCAAAAACATGTTTTTTTTAATGCTCTAACTCCAAATTGTGACGTAAAATTCATTTCTTTACAATACTTACTTATACAGTATTTTTATATTTTTTAAAATAAAAGTACTTTACTCTTGGGCATTTTTTCTATATTTAGTTATAACTCGCCCTGTATAATACCAATCAAAGTAAAATTTTGTATTTATTAGTTTTGGACCATGCGACCAGTCTTAAAATTCAAAAATTTCTGGTTCATTTGTTCTCTTGTAACACCTATCCTGGGACACACTGTATGTACACAATATACTTATACACTTACATATTAAACGTTTAAAATAATAGTATATTATGAAACGAGCACGGAATGTTACCTACTCAGGGAAATGAGTATTCCGTGCGAGTTGCATACTATATCGAATTTTTTATCTGTATATGTAATTGATTTTATTATTAGTTGATTTTATTTTAGGCAAATGGCTTCTGTCTGGGGGAGGTCTGGTTCTGGTTAGTTATTTTTTTATAATTTGTTAATAAAAATATTAAAAAAAGATATAACCAACCAAACTTAACCATGAACGCCCCAATGTGACAGATTTGCATCACCGTTTATAGCGCTTCAAATCAATCAAATACACGTGCTTTTGCTTTTTACTGTAGTCTGCAAAACACACTGTACGATTAATATATTATCAACCTATTATTACCTAGGCAAATGAGGACAAAAGACATTTACCCTAAATACCATTTGCCTGTATCAAACATATTTTTTAACAGTCGTGAAAAAATGAATTATTTCTACCCTTTGGCTCCATAACCGTCCCGAAAGAGGTTTCTTTATCTACCTCCTAGACAAGTAAAGCGATCACCTTGGTAAATCGGCAAATTATTACATTCTAAAATTTAAGTGCATCAAACAACTTAGGGTTTTACGTTGACGTATTAAAAAAATACTATTAATATACCATTGGAGCTTGGTGCCACCATTCATAAAGTAAAAAGTTTAAAAACCCATTAGGCTACTTGATTTCACCA
Organism: Listronotus bonariensis; assembly: GCA_014170235.1. Classification (NCBI taxonomy): domain Eukaryota; kingdom Metazoa; phylum Arthropoda; class Insecta; order Coleoptera; family Curculionidae; genus Listronotus; species Listronotus bonariensis. Next base: position 18,768 of record JACEGR010003888.1, on the reverse strand, counting down.
CAGATAAGCCATAGAAATTAACGAAAGGTATATAATATGTAATTGAAACATAAATACTCAAAAAAACAAATTAATTTTCTTCACATTATTAAATTGGATATTATCTTATTCAATATTGGTAAAGCTGTTTTAACAGTTTACAATTTTTCTTGTATACATTATTTTTAGCTTTTATTTTTATTGCATGAAATTTATTATACAGATTGACCCATAATATGTAAGCAATCTCCACATATACAGTGTGTCCACGGATGGACTGAACTATATCTGTAATTTTTTTTTATTTTTATATTTCCAAAAAGGTATTCTTCATAAAAATGTTTGCTTAGTCTAAACTACTAAAAGCTATAATAAAAATTACCCTATGATATACAGGGTGCTTGAAAATCGCAAAAATATTATTTTGACAAAGAAAACAAAATTTTAAAAATATATTTTTGAAAATACTTAATTAAAAAGCATAAAAAAGTAATTAAAAAATTCCATACATTTTTTTCTATCGCTTATCATTACTTGGAAAAATAAAGTGTAAACTAAAATAAATGTTTTTTTATACATAATTGATTTAATTTTTTATATGCATACAACATCAAGTAAAGTGAAAATGCATGTAAGTAGTGACACAAAAAGTAACAATTTATTCAGTAAAAAGTTAAAAATTTTATAACTTGTTTACAATTCATTAAAATAAGTTGTAAAAAAATATTAACCCTTAAACGACAACACAGGGTCGCCCGTGACCCCACCGAATAATATTTTAGACATATTTCTTGCAAGAGTTGTATTAATAATATTGCTGCCAGGGGCGGTCATATCGACTTTCTGAGGGGGAGGGGGCATAGGCCAAAAAAGTGTGTGAGGTGCCAAAAAACAAAAATCTTGGCGCCCCTAGAAAAAAACAAAATTTTTAAATTTCATCAGATCATAAAAAATTTTTTGAAGACCAGAAAAAATACCTATTTTTATTGTTGTTCTTTATATTTACAAATTACAAAAAAAACTCCCACGCATTTGAAAAGCAAAAAAGAAGGTCCTTACTTCTCACTCTTCAATCCCCCGCACCAGCCCTGAGGGGGGCCATATCATCATTAAATGCCCAAAATGCCCATATTTTCCATTACATATGTATGAAATACAAAGGATGTGACATTAAAGGGAGGCCATGGCCACCCCTATGACCCCTGATTGCTGCTACACCTACCTTTCTAGCTTGGCTGTTACTATTACCACAGCAAATTACGTATGCCACAGAAGTTTTATGCCTAAGTTATAGGTGTTTAGGGTCGCCACGCCGGCGACCCTGTTGTTGTTTGCGTAATTAAAAAATACAACATGTCTATCAAAAATATATTGAAGTTAAAAGGAACTAAAAGAGATTGAAAAACGACATAAAAAAGGTAATAAAAATATTGACAATAATAATTATGAATTAAGTAATATTGGTAGTGAATTTAAAGAATACGAAGAAAAAGAATGGAAGACAGTCCAAATAGTGTATGAACCAACTGAAAATGAATCGTGACGATGAAGTTCCTTTAGCACATCTACAGCAAAGTTACCCTAGGAGAAAAATCATATTTTTAAGTTTCTGCGAACCCTGTATACAAAATCAACATTTTTCTCTTCGTGAACCATATTTTTTACAAACAAAAATTTTTATATATATTTTTTTTCAAAAATTAAATTTTTGGTCCCTTTGTCCTCTTGTTAACTCAATCCGTTAAAATTTTACCTTTCTCCTTTAAATAATGTTACATAGACTATTCCCGAAAAGAAAGGATTTATTAGTCTACAGAAAAAAATACGTTATATATTAAGCTGGATTTATAGATTAACGTTTCTGTTTCCGTTTTGAGTTAGAAGATGAAACAACAACTCTCCATTTGTCAATTTAAATTCTCTGTTTATCGTTTCCATATACCACATTAAAAACCAAAACGTCAAATGGCAAATGGAAACAGAAACGTCAATCTATAAATTCACCTTTATTTTCAAAATTAACAAAAGTTAAAAAAGCAATCCAGTCTAACTGCAAATATTAAATAAAAAAATGGTTGTTTTGTTTTTATGTTTTTATGTCACAACCAAATAACAAAGAAATAATGGGTTCAGAGCCGTACGCAGAAAAGTATTTTGTGGGGAAGGGGGCAAGAGAGCCAAAAAAAGGTCTTTACCTACAACACAAACCACGAAAAAATTATTTAGATTAGAGACCACGGAAGGAATAAAGGAATTGAAGAGCAGAAAAAAGTCTTCACCTACAAAACCAACCACAAGAAAATGATTTTTATTTTGGGGGAAAACACATATTATAAAGAGACGAATACCGCTCTATCTATAAAAAGGATTCACGACAATTTCCCCGCCCCCCACCCGCGCACGGCTTTAAATATGTTAATTTAATTAGTGATTTCTAAAATAAAAAAATTGGAGGACGCCTTCTATGCACTTCTTTGCACAAAAGAAAAAATTCCAGTGTCGTCCATAAGGGGTTTTAAGTAAATATTTTTTAAGAAGTAGTACACCACTGCATTTTTCTAAAATAAAAATAGTTTTTAAAATTCCCATCTAGTTTGGATCTAATTTAAACTCTTGAAGTTTTTTATTTGATGTCCGGTTTTCACAAAAATAAATAGAAACCATTTCTTGGCATGGTCAAATCCCTATCTAATTAAAGAATTAATAACAAAGGTAATTTTTTACTGTAGAGTTTAATATTAGCTATATGAAATGCCCATGGTATGCATGCAAATGGTATTTAAAAAAAAATTATTTTAGAAAAATATAGTGGCGTACCATTTTTTCCTAAAAAATATTTACCCTAAACAGCTCATGGACGGCCTGTTTTTTTTGTGTGCCAACAAATGTGTATGGTTTATCGGAGGAGCCCTAATTTTTTAAAATATTTGAATTGGTATAAAAGTCATCATAAAAAGAAACATTTTCTTTTTAATATTTCATACGTTTGGGACATATGTTAAAATGAAGATTTTTTTCATTGTAGAATCAGCCCTCAAAGTAAGTCGGTAGAGTAACGGAACACCTTGTATAAATTAGTTTACCTGCTGCCAAATAAATTTCTTCATAAAGGCTTGGAAAAACATTTTAAGATTTTTAAATAATAAGCGATGATTACTATAGGTACAGGGTTTTCATTTATATTTTGCCACCCAATTCAAGGATAAGGAAAAAGGATAGAAAACACTTCTTGTTTAAAAGTTTCATGGATTTTCATCTATTATCTTTTGAGCATAATAAAAGGAAGAAATTAACATCAAAAACTTAAGAAAAATCAAGAGGTAAACCTTTTTTTTAATTTTTATTATTTTACCATCTTTACCAAAATACCTCATTTAATATGCCCCTCTTTAATAGTTTCGAAATATGACCTCCTAAATTTGAAAACTAGTTAATATATTTTCTATTATATCTACTAAGGCACCAGCTGTAGATTTAATTAAAATTGTATCCTGTTGTTATTCAGATTTAGATGGTCATATTTTCGAAACTATTTATAATAGATATATTAAATGTGGTATTTTTGTAAAGATCTTTAATTATAATTAGAAATAAACATATTATATGGGGAGCTCCATTTGAAAAAAGTTTACCTCTTTATTTTTTTTTAGTCTTGCATGTTCATTTGTTTTTTTTTCTTATGCTCCAAAGATAATAGATAAAATCTATGAAACTTTTGTACAAAAGTTTTTTTTCTTATGGTTAAAATTGGGTGGTAAAATCTTTATGAAAACCCTATACTTTATCCCAATATTGTATTTAGTGGTGGTACTTACAGATAAAGACAGGGTGGCGACAAGAAGTACGAAGAGCAATCCAGAGGCGGCTGTGGCATTCATCTCGGGCAGGCTGTCACATCGTCGCGCGCGCTCTTTTCGACTCGTCCGCACCCCAGCAAGACTTGTAAGACACTGGTACCGAACAACGCGGTGCTGCTGCTGCGGAAGAACTAATGGTTCCGGGAGCCCGGAGCTGAAGCGCGACTCCGGATGACTATAATTTTGGTACCACTTTAATAGCGCTTAATTATTAATAAATTAAGGAGTATTTAATATTTAATTTTTATAGCCGCAGGTTCCTAATGTTTTTGTTTTCTTTATTCAGTGTGTCTACGTACTATGTTGGCGTCATATGGGAATTTTTTTATTTGATAATAATTTTACACAAAAACATTACTTAATATGAAAAGATCTGCATGGTCCAAAACCTAAAATGCAACCATCAGATATCAAGTTGTGTCATTCATCTACGAGGTTTAGCCAAAAATGTAATTTTTGTTCAAGAGTAAAATACCTGTATTTTTGCTAATAGAGAATTATTGCAAGTTGCCTAATTAGGCTCGGGTATTCTTAATACCGGCCTTATTTAAATAGTGCTTGTACCCATAATAATTTAGAGTTATTGCAAATCATGTTGACAAAACCATTACCCTAAAAAAGGGGAAAAAATTTAGTTGTTTTTCTTTAGTGTTTTGTTTTTACACAATTAAAGAAATACATTTGAAAAAGCAAGGTTTTAAGTATTTTTACTTCTAAAAACTTTTTGATTTTGTGCTCGGCAACCGTTCGGTTTACACGAACAGTTTCGAAGTTAAAATAAGACCAAAATAAGGCACGACCTAAGACCGACATAAATAAAGCCAGGCACTATCCTAATTAAGCGAGTCCTTATCCCACCACACATCTGCGCAAGCTTAAATGTCAAAATAAGGGCGGTATTATTAGTGCCTGGCCTTATTTTGCTGTGCTTAGGGGGGCCATGACCCCCTTTAATGCAAATATGGGCATTTTAGGCATTTAATGATGATAAGCCCCTCCCTCAAGGCTGGTCCGAGGGGTCAGGCTGATCATGGAATTGAAAAGTGAGAAGTAAGGACCTTCTTGTTTTTGCTTTTCAAATACGTGGGAGTTTTTTGTAATTATATAAATTAAAAATGAAAGAACAACAATAAAAATAGGTAACCTTTTTTTTGCCCCGCCCCCTCCTCCCTCAGAAAGTCGATATGACCGCCCCTGGGACTCCGCACTAACCTTATTATGCATTTTGGGTCCCGGTGGAATTGGCTGAAACTTTAGTATGTTGTAGTTCTCGACTTTCTAATCAAAAGTTATTATTGGCCCAACGTGATCCTATAATTAGTTTCCAAGATATACAGTGACCATCAAAGAGTTGGACACTTATGGAAAAAAAATATTTTTCAATTTTTTTTTTTTTTGCAGTAACCTTTGCTCATCCAGTAACCTAAAAATCATTTATGACATCTTGCGCATGGGCGTCGCTTGGGGGTATAATTAATAAAAAGTAAATGAAAAAATTGATTAAGTGACGTTAGTTAGCATGATATCTAAACAAGGTATTTAAAAAGGTGTTTAAAATTTCATTTTAGGCCGACGAGCAAAATTTAAAATAAAAATTTAAAAAATTAAAAATAATAAAAAACAAAAAGGAATTCGGTCAATATAAAAATCCTTATATTTTTAAAAGAATAGGTTTTCTAATTATTAAGTGACGAACTGATTTACTGTATCATATTTTTTAAATTTTCCATACCATGCTTACACGGTTACCAAAAGATATACAAGGTGACGGTTTATTTTCTTAAATATTTTTTACGGATATGAGGGTATATTGAGAGCAAAATTTAAAATTATAACGAATAATACAGGGTGCTCCTTTTAAAAAACATAAGTTTTGATATTGAACTTTTTTCTTTGGAGCACCCGGTATAATTCCTTATAATTTTAAATTATTCTCCCAATAAATCCACATATGCCCGTAAAGAACTCACTTAATAATTAGAAAGCCTATTTTTTAAAACACTATTTTAGATATTATGCCAACTAACGTCACTTTTTAATTTTTTAATTTACTTTTTATTAATTATACCCTCAACCGACGCCCATGCGCCAGATTTCATAAATTATTTTTAGGTTACAGGATGGGCAAAGGTTACTGCAAAAAAATTAAATTATTTCAAAATATTTTTTTTTCATATGTGTCCAACTCTTTGATGGTCACTGTATATCTTGGAAATTAATCATAGGATCCCGTTGGGCAAATGATAACTTTTGATCAGAAAGCCGAGAACTACAACATTTAGTTTGTTTAGTATTTTCAGATAATTTGACCGGGACGCAAAATCCATAAGTATAGTGCGGGGTCCTTTACACATTTCTTAACTTTTTTATTTGTTGTCGTAAAAATAAATAATTGTGTTAGTTTTTGGGTTAATTCTATAGTTTCTGAAGCAGTAATTATATTTTAAATATCTCTTTAAATATACAGGGTTGGTCACAAAGTATGATTTTTTTAATGAAACACTTTGTATATTATATCACCTATAAAATATCTTTTAAAAAGCTTTAAAAAAGTTCATTTAATACAACTATCTTCATTAGTTTCGAAAATATGCTCATCCAAATCTAAAGCATAACTGTAAATTTTAATTATGTAGGTATATAGGTTATATTATGGAAATAATTGACAGTAATTGTATTTATGGCCATATTTTTAAAACCATCAAAGATAGGCCCATAAAATATGGTATTTTTGTAACGCTTCAAATTATCTTTAAAATAATAATTTAATATACAGGGTGTTCCATTTTAAAAAATCAAACTTTTTGTCCTACACTGTATATATTAAGAGAACAAAGAAGTCTTTTAAAAAATACAAAAACTACAGAATCATTTTAACAGAATGTTGTTTTTAGTTCTTTTCTAGGTTAAGAAAAAGTTAGGAAGATGTAAGTTTATTACGTTTCGAATGAAAATTAAAAATTATTCATCAGATTTGCATGGCCATATTTCAAAAACTAATTGAGATGTGTATATGAAATGTGGTATTTTTTTAAATGTTTTTGAAAGATTTTTTAATGGTAAAATAATATATAGTTTGTTCCATTTAAAAAATTCATACTTTTTGCCGTACCCTGTATATCTTAAGAGATAATAAAAATCTGATTACAAATTTGGAAACTACAAAATTAGCCCAACAAACTGATATTTTTTATACGTTAAAAAATGAAAAAGTTAAGGGAGGTGTAAATTTATAACTCGACACCCGGTATATTATTCTTGTTTTAATACCAGTATATTTAAAAAGTATATTTAAAGTTGTCCCATAAATTTTTTTATTAAAAATGTATTGCACTAATGTACAAACCTAAACTTTTATTATAATCCCAAAAAAAATAAAATTCTGGCCAAACCTTGTAGATGAATGACACAATTTAATATCTGATGGTTGAATTTTAGGTTTTGGGCCATGTAGAACTTTTTATAAAAAGTAACTTTTTTGCGTAAAATTTAAAAATAAAATAGTTTCCCATATGACGCCAATTTACGTAGACACACTGTGTGTAAGGTGATTACAGTGTGTCTCAAATTGTGCCTACATGTGCCGGTAACTTGGGAACCATTAGAGCTACAGTGTTGATTAAATTAAGGAAGTTTTAGACAATTTAATGGCAAAATGAAGTCCGCTTTCAGATTTTTTAGCTTTAATGCTTTTTGAGAAAATTAAAAAAAAATGTGCATTTTTTATTTTTGTCTATGTAGCTCGCAAACTACCAATTTTACGGTTTTAAGATTACTACGTTATTAGAACACTTTTTAAGAAGAATTTAATTTAAGTAAAAATATGTTTCTAACTTTATTTGTTTTTAAGATATTTACTCGAACTTTGCATTTTCATACGGACGCCATATTGGATTTTTACTTTTTTTTAAACTAAAAACGATAATTGTTGTCTATTTTATAGAAGGCTTAGACTAGACTGCGTAATGGCCTTCTGGTTTCATAAAAACAAAATACGCATCTTATAATTTAAATAATGCAAATGTCAAAATAGCGTGCGTCTTATTTCTGGTTTAAAAACGCCTTCAACAAAAGTTTTGATTATTTTAAGCATTTTCAATAATGGTTTTTAAATATTTCAATGATAAAAAGGTGAATATGCTAGAAATTTATTTTAAATCTAACAGAAATACAGAAGCTGCAGCACGTGCATACGAAAACAATTTTCTGAGCGGCAACAACTTAACCAAGGAAATTTTAGATTCTTAGTTACAAAACACCGTTTTCATCCATATAAACCACGTATTGTACAGGGTCTTCAGGGGAATGATTTCAATGGACGAAACACATTTAGTCAATGGTTTATTACTAAATGTCAACAGATACCGAATTTTAAATCCAAGCTTCTCTGGACAGAAGAAACCCGGTTTACAAATTGTGGAATTTTTAATAGGCACAATTATCACTTCTGGAATACAGAAAATCCACATAATTTAGAAGAAAGACGGCTTTAATGTCTGGTGTCAGGGGCGGTCATAAGGGAGGGGGGCCATGGGGGCCACGTCCCCCCTTTCATGCAACATCCTTTGTAACCGATTAATTTTTTTTTACCCAAACACACCTAATTGCAAATATGGGCATTTAATGATGATATGGGCCCCCGTCGGAAAGTAAATATGAGCGCCCCTGTCTGGTGTGGCAAATACCTTTAATTACAACATTATCTCTAATAATGGGCCAATTGCTTGGCCAGCTAGATCACCGGAGATGATGAGGTGTACGAGTTTTCTCCGCCAGAAACTAGGCTGAAACTAGAACACAGGGTACGGGATGTGTTTGCTTCCATCGACCGAAACACGTTACGCCGAGTAACCCGCAAGGTTGCGGAATTCGAGGCAATGAAAACGCAGACGAATTGGCTAGAAGGGGTCAGCCACGACATACGTCGGGCCAGAACCAGTCCTTGAGTGCCAAAGAGCACCTTCCGGAGTGCGGTACAAAACTGGGTAAAGGACCAGCAAAGACTGCACTGGGAAAGGCTTCCTCAACACATGCATGGGAAAATATACATCAGTGGACCATGCACAAAAGAGCTAAAGAACTACTCAAAATGGGTAGGAATCAGCTAAGAACGATCACAGGTTTCCTCACCGGACATGCTCCAGTGAAAGAACACCTAAATAAAATGGGATTATACAACGGAGATCTGGACTGCAGATTATGTGGAGCAGAGACCGAAACAGTATCCCACATACTGTCAGAGTGTGAGGCACTGGATCACAAAAGACAGGCAATCTTCGGGGATATTAAAGTGCCCCCGGAAACATATGGTACGCACCCAGCAGACCTATACCGCCTTCTTCAAGGAACTAGGGTACTGGAATGGGTACAATAAAACGGGAGTTTGGTACAATAAGCCTTCAGGCTGCAGTGCCACCGGACATGCAGACGGCTCCCTGGGAAAAAACCCGCAAGGTGTTGGAAAATGCGAGAAATGTGTGGAAAATGGAGGAAGACTTGTACTGTGATTTTATTTTCTTGTTTACTGATTCATTTTTGTGTTACAGTGTGTCTAAATATACAGGTCCATAAAATAAAAAAAAACTGGTTTGTGCTGGGTATCGAACAAAGATTTTCATGCCGCCGCCAGACATTGAGCCAATTACGACAAACTTTGGCAAACAGCCATTGTGTGGACGGGTAGTTCGTCTACATTCGTCTTGATTGGCCTTTCTCGAGACCGCTTGCTTAAAAATAGTTTGCAAAATGTTTCTACAAATAATTCGGTCACAACTTCGCCCAATGTGTGGCGGCAGCATTAGACATATTTTTTTCCGTTGAACACGAATCTGAAGTCAAAACTAGAGGTCAAACTGCAAAAATCGAATTGCGTGGGCTAAGGGGACACTAGCATGTTTTTTTATTGAAACAGGGTTATGTAGCATCTCATTTTAAAGGCCTTTTGATACTCTATTTAACGCCACTTTGTTTTTGAAAATCAGCCCAGCCGTTCCAGACTTAAAACCATTTGAAATGTGGCCTAAATATCATCTATCATACAAACAGTGCTGTTTTAATGGTATTGGCTGGAACGGCTGGGCCGATTTTCAAAAACAAAGTGGTGTTAAACAAAGTATTAAAGGGCCTTTAAAATCAGGTGCTGCATAACCCCCTTTCAATAAAAAAATGCTAGTGCCCTCATGGCCCACGCAATTTGGTTTTTCGCAGTTTGAAGTCTAGTTTTGACTTCAGATTCATGTTCAGCGGCAAAAACTATTTCACAAAACGGGTTACCAAAATTATTAGTTAATTATTTAAATAATACAGGGTGATCAAACTTAAGTCGGCACTATAAGGCTATCTAAAACACTTGATCCCGCTCTTTAAAAATGGTCGCAGTAGGACAAACATTTTAAAATGACTGTTCATTCCTTATGAGAGATTGTGTACCATAAATTAAAATTACCCTTTTGGTAGTATTTAATTGGTTGATTGTATTTTTTAATTTTTGGCCAAATTATTAGTTTCACCACAGTGATTTTTACGGTTATATTGGTGGATGTCAAATCAGGCAAAAGTAAAAAAACATCTTTTAAGGTTGCCTTCACTTCGTTTTCCGTGGATGCACTGTGGCTTAGCGTTGCTGACTTACTTTTGACTTGAATTTTTATTTATTTATGCTTTAGTATTGTTGTCTTGATTGTATTTTTTAATTTTTGGCCAAATTATTAGTTTCACCACAGTGATTTTTACGGTTATATTGGTGGATGTCAAATCGGGGAAACGTAAAAAAACGTCTTTTAAGGTTGCCTTCACTTCGTTTTCCGTGGATGCACTGTGGCTTGGCGTTGCTGACTTACTTTTGACTTGGATTTTTATTTATGTATGCTTTAGTATTGTTGTCTTGTGTTTCTGCTGGTATACGAAAAACCTTACGTTGTCGCGATTGCCTTTGCTCCCACAATTTATTTTACAACAAAACGACGTTACTCTTTAAATCAACCAAGGCAAAAATATTACAGAAATATTAAATCTCCTTTGCAAACTCAAAAAGGATTCACATGTATACAAAACACACGAAAATAATTAACTTTTCCATTTATTTATAAGAAATTTAGTTACTGCGTGTTCTACAGCGGCCATTTTTGGATCTCTTTTGACAGCGTGTTAGTCTATTGCTAACTTCCTTATTATTGGAGATACGAGTTAAATTAGTAAAGCTGTAGTATTTTTTCCGCTTTATTAACGTGCTGCCAACAAAAACAATTAAACAATGGGTTTTTGATTTATTGCAAAAATGTACTTTTTTATGGAACACCCTGTATATTATATCATCATTCGAGAGGTCTATTAAAGAGCTTAAAAATAAGTTTTTATAAGATATATTAAATTTTTAATAGTTTTGGAAATATGGCCATGCTCAGAAATTGATAGTAAACTGGCATTCTTTAAATAAAACACCACCCTGTATATTGCACTACCATTAAATAGATATTTTAAAGAGCCTTAAAAATACCACATTCAAATCTAAGAAAAATAGTAGATATAATATCTATTTTATCTTCGACCCTAAAATTGGTGCTTAAGTGGAATTCCATTGAGGCAACACTGGGCGACATATTGCATGGCCACATTAATTTTTTTATTTTATTAATAAATTTAATAATGTATTAAGTTATCATGAAATGTTTAATAATAATAAAATTTAAAGAAATAATAACAAATAATATTTATTAATTTATTACTATTATATTAATTATAACAATAATAAAATTTAATGTGGCATGCGATATGTCGCTCAGTGTTGCCTCAATGGAATTCCGCCTTTATAGTTTAAAGCTGTAGATATAATAAAAATTTAACACAATTTTCAGATTTGTATAACCACTTTTTTAAAACCATATGAAATAGATATAGATCTAATCACGGGGTGTTTTAAGGATGGCCATATTTCCGAAACTATTAAAAATTTGATATATTACATATGGACTATTTTAAAAGATCTTTAATAGATTCTTCGAATGGTGATATAATATACAGGGTGCCCTATTTAGAAAAAAGTCATTTTTTTGCAATAAATCAAAAACCTAATGTTAAATTGTTTTTCTGTACGTTAATCAGCCGAGAAAATACTACAACTTTACTAATTTAACCAATTTCGTATTTCTAATAATAAAAAAGTTGGCAATAGTGCCGTTAACTTATTTTGGTAATTTATAAGAATATTCCTGATATTAATATTTGTTATTTACTTGGAATTAGTGGAAATGGCTGGTGAAAAATTCTGAAGTCCTGAAAACGGCTATTTAATATCGAGGGGCTTTTCACTGAGAGGAAAACCTGTACATTGGGGGAATCTGTATGAATATATGGGGAATCATAGATAGGAAATCCTGAGGAATATATGGAAAATCCTGGGGAATATATTTTTTCACTCAATATTTAATTGCTCAAATTTTTGTACTTTGTTCTTTTTTTAATTTTTAATAGTTTTCGACATAACAGCACGAATAAACAAAAGTGACAAACCGTAATACATTTTACCATTTTTGCGATGATAAGTTCACATTTTTTTTTGTTGTGTGTTTGGAAATTTTTGGAAGGCTTATCTAAAAGAGTAGCTATCACAGCTAACTCTTCAGTGGAAAATTTAACATTTTAAATTTTTTGAATTTCCAATATTTGCATCAACTTTTGAAAAAACCAGAAGCAGGCCTGTACCGTAGGAGAGAGTGGAAGCCAAACGTGTATCGGACCCAGAATGTATAAATATTGTGAAAATGACGAGATTATATCGGACCGAGAACCAACTGAGAACGAACCGGGAGCGTACCGATAGTATGAATCGAGCCTAAATAGACACGACGCAGACTTGGCGTTCTTGGAGACTTATTTAAGCTTCAAGCTGCGGCAGCCACTTTTGTTTCGATGCAAAACACAACCACATCGACTGAGTACGCTGTTTCTTTAGTTGCAAGGTATTTACTGGTATTAGTCATTTAACGCAAATATGGCGACATTCGAGATTTTAATGTAGATGTGCCAATATCAAAAATTAAAAAAAGTAAAGTAGCGGCCACCGGTGGCGACTGCAAGTGGCCGTGTATAGCGACTTGAAGCGGCCACCGGTGGCGACCGCAAGTGGCTGTTTTAGGACCGGCCTAAAAGACTCTAGAATTTCACATATACAGGGTGATTCAAAAATCGATCAAGAAATCTAAGGGGGTGATTCTACTTGACAAAATATGGGTAGAGCTTCATTAATTTTTTTCAAAATGTCATTTGTTTTTGAGTTACAAGCCGTCATATTTTAATTTTTATTTTGTTTTTTTTCGCCATATTGCATTTATTTTTTAACCAATCCAGTTGATATTTGGCACACAAATCGAGCTTTGCAGATTCTAAAATTTTAAGATAAAAGTACTTTTTTAAGTACCGCACTTTACCTTAAACTTAAAATTTATTTACATCATAACTTTTTTATTTTGACAGGTATTACAAAGCTGGGCACGCCATTTTATAGACAATCAAAAACTTAAAAACAAGGTACTCTTTATTAAAGTCGCTAAACCTCACCGTTTAGGCACCAATAAACATCAAAGTTTTCATCAATTTCAATCAAATTACCTACATACATACAGGGTGTCCAGTAACTCAACCGACAAACTTAACCAAACGATTCTACAACAAGAAATAAGAAAAAACTTCATATAAACATATGTCCTAAACGTCTTAGTTTTTGAACTACGGGGTGTTAAAAATTAAAAAAAAAAAAGTCGAATGACAATTTGAAAAAAATTATATGAAGCTCTACCCTCAAGCAGGATCACCCCTGAAGTTACGTGATTAATTTTTGAATCACACTGTATATACATATATATATATATATATATATATATATATATATATATATATATATATATATATATATATATATATATATATATATGTATGTATATACAGGGTGATTCAAAAATTAATCACGTAACTTCAGGGAGTGATTCTGCTATATATATATATATATATATAGCATATATATATTTTAATATGCTATTTATATTCATGTACAGGGTTTTTATTTATATTGTGCCACCGCCACCTACTTACAACAAGAATTTTGGATAATTTTATCTAATATGTTTGAAGCATAACAAAATGAAGAGGCGGGTAAACTTTTAAAAAATAGAAGACCGTGTTTATTATACCACTATTGGTCAATATGGTCAATAAACCAGGAAAATAGCAGATATATATAGATTCCATTATACGAGGGCAGTCGGATAAGTATTAGCCCACAACAGAAAAACGAAAATTTTGATTTATTTTTCTCAACATAGTCTTCTTTTAGATCAAGACACGTGTTTCTTATTTTTTTATATAGTTCCCCAGGAATTTGATAGTAAACTGGCATTTTAAAGATAGAACACCCTGTATATTACATCACCATTAAATAAACTGCTCAACAAAAAGATCGTACCATTCAATTTTTAGACCCATTTTCAAACTGCTGTAACTTTTTAAAAATTAACTTATTTGAATATCTAAAACAGAGTTTAAAACCGCGCTTCTTTTACCTTAAGCTGCATTGCATTTAGTTTCAGTAAGGTGAATATTATCATGATGTACAGGGTGATCAATAGAGTGCTGCAAAAAACAAAAAATCGAGTGTGTCCCATTTCAGTGGTAATTTTTTTTGTCGTTATAATATGGGTTGTTAGCAAGGTCATATCAATATCTCTAGACGTTTATGTCCGTTATTGAATTGAGGACCTCTGGCTTGCGATACACCTCTAAACGTCAAATTTTGGTAATCAATTCATTAAAAAGCCATAACTGGAAAATGGATTGACGGATTTCAACGAGTGTTTCATATTCGGAAAGCTCATTTCATGTAGATTTTTTGTGTCCTAAGCACTTTTCGATAGGTTATAATTTTATGAGTATACGGGGCCAACAAATACAAAAACATAGCTAATTTAGACAGCCTAAATATAGGATAAATTACTGAACGCGAAAGGGACCATATGTGTGTGTTCTGTTTTAAAAATGGCCAAGTTCAAGTTTGTGTTAGGGTATTTGGTGTTGTACACCATGATATACAGAGTGATCAACAAAGTGCTCCCAAAAAATTTAAATGTTTAATTTTGTGCCATTTTGGATAGCAAAATGTTTTACTTATTAGAATAATATTGTTTTTTCTATATTCCTAGACGTTGTTGCAAGTCATTTTTATTAAAATCCTAGATAAATGTAAATTTAGGATTTCCCAGTAATCCATTTTACACATGTTTTATACTAAACGTTAAAAAATAAAACATTCTCATTGGATAAAATGTTTTTTAATCTAATCTATAATCTGTTTTATGACAATGACATTAATTCATTGTTTCTATAGAAACGCATCGCTGCTATAGATAAATTCAATGCATCAAGTAAACATTTTTTGGTTTTTGTAGAGGTAATTTGGCTCTTCGAAAATGGCAAAACTAAGCTAAAATCAACTAAAAAATATAGTGCGGTAAGTTTTTAGACACCGAAATGTACTAAAAGAGTTTCAAGCCTAACAATTTAATCTAAAACATGTTGCGCAAACAAGGCCCTTCTGTACCTAACGTTGCGGTAATTATGGATACAATAATAAATTTGAAAGCACTTTGTTTATTACTCCGTATATCATGGTGTACAATACCAAATACCCTAATTTATGTTTAAAAATGTTTAAAACTTTAAGACGTTGTTGGAATTCCTACCATGCAGACCTAATGCCATAATAACGACGCATTTTTGCTCAATAAGTTTACAGGCACTTAAACAGCATAAATCGAATAACGATAGAAATCGTTCCGAGATATTGACACAAACTTCAACTTGGCCATTTTTAAAACAGAACACACACATATGGTCCCTTTCGCGTTCAATAATTTATCCTATATTTAGGCTGTCTAAATTAGCTATGTTTTTGTATTTGTTGGCCCCGTATACTCATAAAATTATAACCTATCGAAAAGTGCTTAGGACACAAAAAATCTACATGAAATGAGCTTTCCGAATATGAAACACTCGTTGAAATCCGTCAATCCATTTTCCAGTTATGGCTTTTTAATGAATTGATTACCAAAATTTGACGTTTAGAGGTGTATCGCAAGCCAGAGGTCCTCAATTCAAAAACGGGCATAAACGTCTAGAGATATTGATATGACCTTGCTAACAACCCATATTATAACGACAAAAAAAATTACCACTGAAATGGGACACACTCGATTTTTTTGTTTTTTGCAGCACTCTATTGATCACCCTGTACATCATGATAATATTCACCTTACTGAAACTAAATGCAATACAGCTTAAGGTAGAAGAAACGCGGTTTTAAACTCCGTTTTAGATATTCAAATAAGTTAATTTTTAAAAAAGTTACAGCAGTTTGAAAATGGGTCTAAAAATTGAATGGTACGATCTTTTTGTTGAGCAGTTTATATATTTTAAAGAGCTTTAAGAAAATACCATATTTGTTTTTTTGTTAGCAGCACATTAATCAGCGGAAAAAATAATACAACTTTATTAGTTTCATTGACTTCGTATCATCAATAATAAAGAAATAAGCAATAGTGCCGACTTAAAAGTGATCACCCTGTATACAGGGTTATGTTTTGAGTTAAGACTTTCCTTTTATCACTGTTTAGAATGCAAGAAAATAAGATTTTTTTTAAAATAAAATTATATCCGAAAATGCTTCGTTTTCGAGATACAGGCTGGCAAAGTTTAAAAAAATTATCCTCTTTTATCATACCTTTCTTAGAACTTCGGATATTTCTACAAAATTTCATACAATTTTTTTGACTATTACATTACATTTTTACTGTAAAAATTTAAAGATAATTTTTACAAATGGCATTCGAATAAGATTTTTATTGATTTTTTCCGAATAACATAATAGTACGCCACTGCGTACCAATTCTTCGAACCAATGTTATTTTTGAAATACTCATTTACCTTGGGGTAAAGGTATCTTGTTTTTTTTGTAAGGCGAACATTTTTGTTTAAAAAAGTAAATGCCATTTTGATGCATAGCAAAATCGCTAAAATATGTATGTAAAATTCGTTTTTGTCTAATTTGTATTAAAGTAAGCTTGTATATGTCCCAGGCAAATAGTTATTTTAGGCAAATGTCTTTTGCCTAGGCAAATGCCTTCTGCTTGGGCAAAGGGTGAATTTTTATTTTTAAATGCTCTTTGCCTAGTCAAATAGCATTTAATTCTATACCATGACCGCCCCAATGTTACATTGCATGACCGTCTATAGCACTTCGAATCAAACAAATTACATGTGGCTTTGCTTTTAACTGTAGCCTGCAATACACACTTTACGTATGTTATCGTACATATGTTATCAAATAATCTATAACAGTCATTTGCCTAACAAGGATCACGGATTTGCCTAGGCAGAAGCCATTTGCCTAAAATTTACTTAAATAAAAATAATTATACATTTTTAAGTATTTGATCTTATTTTAATACCAATTAGACAAAAACGAATATTACATACGAAACACTATATCAGATTTTAGCGATTTTTAAATGCATAAGATAGCTCTTGTTTAAATAAAAACAGTTTGTTATACGGAAAAATATTAGGAGACCAAAATAATTCTAGAGTAAATGACTATTTTAAAAATATTATTAATTTTAAGAAAAACCAGTGGCTTAATATTTTGTTTTTGATAAAAATCAATACAAATTTGTGGCTTAACAATTTTTTTTAATCAATACAAGTTTTGTTCGAACGCAACTGGTATTTTTTTTAACTTGTACAGCAAAACTGTAATGTATTGTAATGGTGAAAAGAAATGTACCAAATTTTGTGGAAATATCTGTAGTGATAGAAAAGTTATGATAAAAAATACATTTTTTCTTAAAACCTTAACACCCTTTATCTCGGAAGAAGCATTTTTGGATATAATTTTATTTGAAAAATATTGTTACTTTTCTGCATTCTATACAGTGTTAAAAGGAATGTAGCAACTTAAAAATCACCCTTAATATTTGACTTTGTTCTAAACAGGTGTTAACAAAAAAATAGTAAGCTAGGAATTTAATTATTATTAATTTATTTTTTAAAGGGTACATATATTTAAAACACAATTGTAAAAGATTACTAACACAGGGCTGGATTTAAGGGGAGCAGGCGGTACAACTGCCTCGGGTCCACCACAGCGAATTTATGGGTCTTCACCTTTGAGAAAAAAGTGAATAAAATTACATATTTATAAATGAGGACTTTTTTTGGGTACAATATTTCATTACTGATTTATTGATAAAGACCTTTTTTTTTTTTTTTTTGGTACAAAATTTCGTTTATTTTTACCTTCAGGGGGCCTTACAGGCTCATTGCTCCAGGGCCTCCACACCTTTAAATCCGGCCCTGCTAAAACCTTTTAAACTATAACAACCGCAGAAAATAGACTTATTTATATTAGCAACTAAACAATTATTTTATCTCATATACTTATTAATAAAAACGCGCTGGTGCTTTATCACAAAATTACTCAAATGCCTTCAATTCTGTTTGATGCATTTTTGGACTCGACTTGTAATCGAACCCATCGTCATTACATGTGTGATTTGTTGGAACACTTTTAGTTAAATTAATAAACTTTGCTTTACGTTTTTAAAAATTAGATTTAACAAGAAAACCAAAACAAAGCAAAATATTAAGTGTTAAAGTGTGTCCACTCTCCACGTATAGACTTAACAATAACTGTAATTTTATTTTTATATTTAATATTTTGAAAAAGCTTCTTTTTTAAAATTTTTGATTTTTCCAAAATGCTTAAAGCTGTAAAAAAGTTGCCCTGAGACATAAAGGGTGGTTCTAAATCGCAAAAATGTTATTTTGAAAAATGAAAAAAAATAAACTGCTCGATTAAAAAGCATTAAAAAAGAAAGTACTACATATT